>JAHZNP010001366.1:0-20839 GCA_020615345.1 Triops cancriformis
CTGAAAACGTAACAGGGAGAAAAGTCTTTATTTCCTTGTTAGCGTTGGTGATGAGTCCTTCCTTGTAAGAGGTCTTTCCCCTTGAGAAGGCTTCTCTAGGGCATCTCAGGCAGGACAGCTTTCAGCATAACTAGAAAGGGCCTACCTAGACTGTCCCGGAAATAGGGAACTTTTTTTCTGACATTACTGTACAGTACTCGGAAAAAAACCGGCCAACCAAACTTCCCTATCCTACCGCCACGGCAGTTGCGTGAGCGGTGTCCCAATTTTCGTCTTTCGAACGTTTTTGACCCTCAAGGCTCCCTCCCCAGTGGCCTGGGACGTTAGTATAGGGCGGCTTGTTTGGCCCTTTTTTTGGCCGAGTACTGTACAGTAATGTGAAAAAGACTGTACTTGCTAATTCACAGAGGTCTAATTAAGCCACTTGAGGCTGATTTACTTTTATTAAAAGGTGAAGGGGCTTGAAGCAACAATCGCTGTCCATACAAAAAGGTAGTCCGCGAAGTTTGAAACAAAATGTTATTTAAATAGTGTATAAATAATACATTGAAAGATGCAGAAGAATTCATGGTCACAGTTCTTTCATCCTCTGTTGGCTGCACCATATTTTAACTGTTGTTTGGATCAAATTTCTTGTAATTCTTGTAAAGATAGACCGGGAATTTTAGTTCGACAGTTAAACCTTTTTTGCTATTTAGTGCGTTAAAGTGGCCTTTGTAAAATGTAGTTGCTTTCCTTAATGAATATGGTCTATTTTTCCAACCAATTCAGATGTGCCAGTCAGAAATTTTGTTCAAAAGGCAAATTCTCAAAAGCACAATAAAGAAATTCGCTTTCAAAATTAGCGGTCGGCCTTTCAGTTCGTAAACGATTGATAAAGCCCTTCGCCCATTAATGAAAGTAAATCAGCCTCGAGAGGCTTAATTAGACCTCTGTGATTTGGCAAGTATAGTTTTTTTTGTTACGTGCCAGTATTCGGCGCAGTGGAGGCGACGGGTTCGGCTAATGGGAGAAAAACGGGACCGTAATTTTCTTTATCGCTATGTATGTTTTATCGTTTGTTAAGGGGTAGTGAAATTAGAAAACAAAGAAATACTAAAAGCACGGAAAACTCAAAACAAGATAACGAGAGGCCTAAGTAAACGATTCAAGGAATCGACATGTTGTATCCCCAACAGTTCTAGTAAATGTTGTTCACTTAAGTAAACTAACCCCAAAAAATAAGCAGCGCGATAATTGTTGTCAACGGGCCTAATAGAGTGAGGCGGAAGCACCTCGTGCCAAGCAGTGTTCCGGATCTTTTGTTTTTCGGCCGATCCAGACCTTCTCGATCATTGGTCAAGCTCTGCCTATCCAATCAGATCCGTTCTCTCGTGATTCTTAGAAGATCCGGATCGAGAAATTTTTCGATCCGATCCGATCAAAGGTCCGATCCTTTGTCTATCCGCGCCTTCTAGCGGGTGCATTGTTGACTGCTACTGTTATTTCGAAAACTTTTTACTTTTTTCACCCGAAAAGCGCTTCTGTTTGTTCGACAATTAATTTTACGGCCGTCAAGGGTCATGGATCTTTCATTTTCCGAAGAAAAATCGATCCGATCAGTTACACAACAGAACCGATCCGATCAAATGATCGGATCGGAACGGATCGGATCTGGATCTTTTTCAAAACATACAGAACACTGGTGCCAAGGCTACGGTCTTGGGTGCCGAAGCTGAATCTCGAGGCCCATAATGAATAGCATATTTGTGACTAGTATAAAAGGATGAAGAAGAATCGGACTCAGGGTCTTCCCGAGTCTTCCAGAGCCTTCCAGAGTCTTCAGAGTCTTCCAGAGCTGGCAGAAGCAATCCAGCAGCACCTACCATAAGAAGCGTAGCCCTTGCAGTTACCTCGCAGTTACCGTGTCCAACATTTGTAACTAATGAACAATAAACATTTAGTAACCTCCAACCAAGTTTTCTTTAATCTCATTAAAGAGCCCTGTTACACTGGTGGCAGCGGTTACGAACAAGCTCCGAAGAGAATCTTCAGCCGATCCGTCGAACTCAATATCCGTAAGTACTCATTTTTTCCCAAAACTTTCAAAATGACAGCCACTTCATCCCAAAACGACTTAATACATCTCACAGCTACCCAACTAAACGACATTTTATCCCCCTTATTAAACACAACGATTCTAAATAGCTTCCAAAATTTTTCTGGAGAGTCTAACGATGATTCAGTTCGAAGATTTCTTCAAGATCTAGAAGCTGTAGCAGAAACAGCTAAGTGGAATACAGATCAAACACTTACGGCAAGTAAAATGAAACTTATAGGAGAAGCTCGTTCCTTTTACCATAACCTAACAGAAAAGCCTAAAGATTTCAAGGAATTTAAAAGCATTATTTTGTAAAGATTCGGAGAAAACAGCACGGAAATCCAAAGGTTATTAACATTGCAAAACTGTACACAGCAAAGGAACCAGAAAGTTCGAGATTTCGCAGACCAAATTGTAAAGTTAACTCGTAGGGCCCATGAAAAGGACTATCCACCAGCAACGCAACAATCGTTGGATAAAGAAATGAAAGGTCATTTCACTAAAGGTCTACTACCGACTCTACAAAGATATGTTCTAAGCTCCCAACCGCTCACATTTAAGGACGCAGTTTCGGTTGCGGCTAGAGAAGAATCGTTCGATTCGCTCCAAACAAGTAACTGTCAGTCGTCAGAAATCGCACGGTTAGCAGACGCTGTCGAGGCCTTAGCACTCAATAATCAAAGAAGCAAAAGTCGCTCACCAGCTAGACGTTACGAAGATAGAGAACCGTCTTTCAGGGATAAGTATAACCGCTCTAGAAGTCGCGAAAAGAAAGTTCGTTTTACTCCCTACAATCCTGCTTACGGAGCACACGAAACAGGTAGTTACGTCCAATACCCCCGTTACAGCTACAGGAACAGTTACAACAGTTATAGGACTCTGCAATCCAACACCCAACCAATTAACCATCAACGTGCATCACGTCCTATGCAAAGGTCCAACAGACCTATTCGGTGCTTCAAATGTAATAAGCTGGGACATATTGCATTGCACTGTAGATCGAGGTCGACAAACTAAAGGTGCTGACTGCAGCATTCGGAAAAGACCAGTCGGCGCCAAAATTTATTAGAAAGTCCTTTTCAAATCCTACAAGCAGAATTTTCGTCCATATTAGAATAGGGTTAATTCCATTTAGATGTCTTCTTGACACAGGAGCGTGTGTTACAGTAATGGATGCCAGAGCATTCGAGCTACTAGATCCAATTTTTTTGAAGGAACAACAGGATTCAGACCTGTCACTGCAATCAGTGACCGGGGAACAAATGGAGATCCTGGGTTGTTTTAAATTACCATTAGAGTTAAAAGGAAAAGTATTTAAAGTAAATACGTTTGTAATCAAGGATCTAACGTATGACTTCATTCTGGGAATGGATGCTATTAAGGAACAAGGAATTGTAATAGACGGGGCGGCTATGGAAATTAAATTGCCGGATAGACCCCATACAGTAAGCGCAATGACCGCACAAGATAAAAAAGTGCGAAGTAAAGCTAGCAAAAGTTAGAATTCCTGCGCACAGTAGAATAATCTCTACTGCCAAATTTAGTGCGGTAACACTAAATGGAGCAGACGCAATATTTGAACCAGTAAGCAACAATGACCAGGCTTTTATGATAGAACCTGCGTTCGTTCGTTGCTCCAAAGGTCTCATTCCCGTATCGCTATGGAATGAAAGCCGAAGTATAATAACTCTACCGCGAGGAACGGTGGTAGGAAAGGCGACTGAGGCAAGCGCAAAAGTAATTGCGGCCATTCACGACCTTTCTAGTACGAATTACCCACTCTCAGAACATTTCAATTTATCTCATGTAAACCCAACACATAGAGAAAATTTGCTTCAACTGCTTGTAGAATTTCGAGACAATTTTGCAAATGACGATGCTGATTTAGGTCACACGACATTAGTTAAACACAAAATAACAACTTCAGGAACACCACATTTTCAACGACCGTACAGGATACCAGAATAGCAACGCAGCGTAATCAGAAGTCACTTGAACGACATGCTTAAAAGAGACGTTATATGTCCATCATCTTCCCCCCTGGGGCCCCAGTAGTATTAGTTAAAAAGAAAGATGGTACGCAAAGATTTTGCGTAAATTTTAGAAAATTAAACTCCATATACTCTATACTCTATATCCACTACCTCGCATCGATGATACTCTCGAAAGATTAAATAATGCTAAATTCTTTTCCGTCATGGATCTGGCTTCAGGTCCAAAACAATCCCAGGAATTCTACAATATTTATTTATGTTAATCCCATGTGGGATTAACATAAGTAAATATTGTAGAATCTGAGCACGACAGATTATGATAGTTTTACTCATGTTAAAAAAAACACTAATCCCAGAAATTCTACAATATGTACAACCCGATCGTCCGGAAGAGCCAATGTAGGATTAATATAGCAAAATGACAATGATTGTTCTTCTTTAAACAATCTTTTTTTTTTAGTTACTAGAATTCCCCTTAGTAAACGACTATGGTTTATGTATACCAGTAGTGACGATTGTATGAGAGAACAAAATGGCTAATAGCTTATATTACCTATAGATGTTGTTCTTCTGGGTAGCAGCTTCAATACTTCCTCTAGCCTTTCCAATCAAAACCACTATTTGCAACTGCACGAATCCTTCATCTATAAACGTCGTTGATTTTCATACTATCACAAACTGCGCCCCACGAGACGTAGCCGTAACACCCCTCACCGTAAATTATATACAGACGAAAGACATACTCCCCTCGGAAACATTTAAAGGCTTTGCATGCGGACAATGGCTGCAACAATTGAAAATATAATCACTTTTCTTCGGAGGACACGACTCCATGACTTCAAAGCAATCTAAGGACACGACCGCAGACGACTGTGTACACTTAGCCCAAACACTGACATGCAACGGAAATAAAATGTACAGAGACGGTACAAAATTGACCTATGACAAACCACCTACAGGAGACGCTACTTGGATGACAACGCAAACATACACCTCGTTAAGCTGTTTCACAGAAGAAATTATGCTGCATATACCTTGCCCAGATTGCCCCATTGAATCACCTTTTGGAATACTAAATGCAACTTACGAAGATGGATTTGTTTCTGCCCATCACTTAACTATTGTCTGGAAACCACAGCAACGAATGGAAACACTGAACCATTGTACTAACGAAACTGTTGCGCAAGGCACAGCACAATACTTTATGAATGTCCAAAAAGGATTTGACAGAATTTTGGATACAAGCAATCAATTAGAATTCTACGTAAATAATACGCTAACTAAAGGCTGTGGCCAAGTCAAAGCTCATGGAGTAATTGGAATGCCTAAACATTTCGTTCAGCTTGTGCTTCATTTGCCAAAGCGACCTACACACCAAGCAAATGAGATACCTCAGGAGATCCCTCGAGCTATCGCAGCCCACTTTCAATTTATCGAAGAAAGTATGACTATGAGAGACGTCTAAATTATCAAAAACATTGATCAACTGACTTGTCAAGTAGCAAAAAGTAAAGCAGCCCTCATACCATTCATTACACAATTTAGCGCACTCCTAGCTGCCCAGCTCCTTGGATATCACGAATGCGAAAGATTAACACCGTTCGCAGGGACGGATTTACACCCTTTTGCGCCCTAGAACAAAGCTCAACTTTGCCCCCCCCCCCAAAAAA
Organism: Triops cancriformis; assembly: GCA_020615345.1. NCBI lineage: Eukaryota > Metazoa > Arthropoda > Branchiopoda > Notostraca > Triopsidae > Triops > Triops cancriformis. The sequence continues at coordinate 5,745 of JAHZNP010001366.1, forward strand.
AAAAGTTTATTATTTTTTCCGTTTAATATATAAGTCTATTTTCAAACATACGTGCGTCTCATACAATATCTACACATTCAGATTCAACAAGACGGAGTCTGAAACAGAACTACTGACGTATCTTTCTGCGCGCTTTGGCCCACGAAAATTACTTAATTGTGTCATTAAAGTCGATGGATTTTTTCAGATCTGCTTCAATGGTAAGTAGTGAAAGCGCGTTCAGTTTTTTTTGCATTGTAGATCTTAAATGATCCTTTATCCTATTCAGGGAAGAAAAGGACCTTTCAGCTGAGGAGTTCGCTACTAGCCTACAAAAAAAATCTTAATAGAATATCAACGTTTGGATAAATTGTTTGTAGTCCTTTCTCTCGTAGCCATCTACGTAGCGCTAAAGGAGTCTTCATCCTCATGTTGCTATCAGTTACGTGACATTTGAAATGGATGAGTTCGTCACAGAGAGTGGGTTCCAAATCTTCTTTGAATACAGAAAGCAGTTTTCTTCCCTAGCTTTCAAGTTCAAGAGACGTCAGTGTACAGAATTTTGTAATAGCACGAAATTTCTCGCCAAATTCCTTGTATGCAACTGACCTTTCTCTAGTTCTGCTTTTAAAGTATCCACAATCATAATAAAAGTATTGATACGAAAGTTGTCGCGCCCGCGTAACCGAACTTCCCCTTCACGTGTCTCATCAGACTGAAGTTTCCGGATGCTCGAACGCTTTTCGTCGCGCTCATACACTTTCTTTTCGGAGAGATTCAGGGCTTTCTCTTCAAATAAATCGAATTGTTCCCGAAGTTCTCCCAAATACTTAAATACCGATTGAAGAACTTCAGCAACTTCGAAAACATCATTTCCCACGCTTTGCACATACTTGTAAACTTGGCGGGCATTTCTTTACTTGCAGCCCGCACAACGCAGCGGAATTATGTATTTTGCCTACTTGTATTAAGGGACATTTTCTCCAAATAAAACAAATTCAAACGCCAGTAGCAAAGCAGTGTCAGCTATAATGATAATCACCGACATCGGGGTACAGTACTGAGCAAAAAAACGGGCGGGGACCAGCGCGCTTAAATGGCATGGGCATGTCCAGGCAAGCACCAAACTCGTTCCGCGGGGTTATGCTTTTGCCTACAATTTAGGCAAGCGGGGAGAAGACAACCTGCTTTAAGCACTACCTGAACATGCCCGCGCGCACTGTACCTGCTTTCCTCGACGGTTTTTTTGCCCTTTACTATACAGTGCTGAGCAAAAAAACCTTTACATGGGATTAACAGGCTGATTAACTTTCATTAAGTACTGAAGAGTCGCCAATCGCTGTCGAAGTGATGGTAGACCGCGAAAACTGAAAGCGTTCCGTTTTGTAGGGAAAAATAGACAGATAACAAGACTTGTTGCATAAGTTACGCCATTGGTATTGTTGCAAAAATATTGCTCGATTACGTAACCAGAACACTTAGTATCATAGATATTGTTGATATCTACATTATTTGTTATTGCTCTCAAAACATTTTCCTGCTGTCTGTTTTGATAGTCTGATCTTGACTGTGAAGACTAATTTGTTTGCAGCACAATTACAGTTCACGTAAATTTATTTAACTTTTCCTCTCGATGTCGAAATTCTGAGACAACTGAAGAAAATGTTCGTCCCTAATTTATATCAATAATAATTATTCAAAACAAACATTCTTTGCATATTTCATGTCAATAATAATTACGCAATACGAATACTTTTCCATAATTACCTGCGAAGATTTTCAAACTGCGCGGTCTACCTTTCCCCAAGTAACTGATTCGTTCGAGACCCTTCGGTAGTTAATGAAAGTAAATCAGCCTCGGGAGGCTACATTAGACCTCTGCGCAAACACATGTAAAGGTTTTTTTGCTCAGCACTGTACAGTCATGAGCAAAAAAAAACTAGACACAGAAATCCACAGAAGTCTAATCAGGCCTCTCGAGGCTGATTAACCTTAATTAGGTAGTGCAAGAGCTGGAAAAGTAGCCACAGGCAACTTCTATACTTTCAATAATGGATTACACTTATTTTGCATTGTAACATTTCTTTGCCTACATACACCTTTTAACCGATTGGTTTTATCTCTTTCGCCACTTAATGAAGGTAAATCAGCCTCGAGAGGCCTGATTAGACCTCTGTGGTTCCAAGTGCCATGACTGTACAGTACTGAGCATAAAAAACTACCAGAAACCGGGACACAGCGCAGTTTTCAACCATCCATTTCTGAAAGCGGTCCTGACTTACAGGCCGGGACTCCTTCTAGCAGTTAAAGTAAGGTGAATGCCATTAGTGCCATCTCAGCCCCCTATCCAGATAGTTATTTCTGCTCAGTACCGTACACAATTCGTTCCTTTGCCACAGTGTAATTGTGCAGCGCATTCTGTGTTGTTTTTTTATAAATCTAGATTCCAGCTTTTGTTAAACCTTTAGAAAGAAAACTGGAACCTCAAATATTTATTTGTCATTTCTTCACTTTTGCGCCCCCCTGACCGCTGCTCCCTAGGCCATGGCCTAGGTTGGCCTTATGGAAATCCACCCCTTACCGTTCGGACAAACCGCACTGATCCAAAAATGTTTACCTCAAATCGTCGAATTTAATGCCGAAATCACACCTTGTGGTCCGCAACCAATATTCAAGAACTACACAATCAGTAAGGACAGTTTAACTCTTTATCCGTTCAAACCTTGTTTTTGGCAAACCGGTATTGTAAATTTCAATGGAAAAGCTAACAAGTTTGAAAATAACGACTGGAAACAAATTAACACGACAAAACTCCCACAATTATAACACCTTGCACTTAACTTAAACCTCACCATTGACACTGTTCTCTTCAACCAACTAAATAACGTTAATCCAGCACACCATCGCGAAAGCCAAGAAAATTTAAATGTACTTATGGATTTGATGCAATCGGTCGACGAGACTTCAGCAAACACAATTAGCGATTTGGTCCTCGATGTTAAATCTAAAAGCAAATTAGATGGAATGTTTCAGATGTCAACTTACCTTAAAAATTCACTATATACCACCGTTATTACTATAATCACATTGTTAATCCTTTTGGTTATCGTAAAAGTCACACCTTGTGTCATTGATTTTAAGAAATGCTTGCAACGTAATAGCAACAGAAACACTGTTCCCTCAGACAATGTAGAACTTGCTCCACTCCAACCGGCTGTAAATGTACAAATAATTCCCGACTATGCACCCCCCAGAGTGGTGCCAACGGCACCCGTGCACGGATCCCACTAAAGAAGTCTTAATTTTTAATGTGTTGCCGGGACGGCAACTTCTTCAAAGGGTAAGGAATGTAAAGTGGTAGTGAAATTAGAAAACATAGAAATACTAAAAGCACGGAAAACTCAAAACAAGATAACGAGAGGCCTAAGTAAACGATTCAAGGAATCGACATGTTGTATCCACAACAGTTCTAGTAAATGTTGTTCACTTAAGTAAACTAACCCCAAAAGATAAGCCGCGCGATAATTGCTGTCAACGGGCCTAATAGAGTGAGGCGGAAGCACCTCATGCCAAGGCTACCGTCTTGGGTGCCGAAGCTGAATCTCGAGGCCCATAATGAATAGCCTATATGTGACTAGTATAAAAGGATGAGGAAGAATCGGACTCAGGGTCTTCCCGAGCCTTCTAGAGTCTTCCAGAGCTGGCAGAAGTAATCAAGCAGCACCTACCATAAGAAGCGTAGCCCTTGCAGTTTACCTCGCAGTTACCGTGTCCAACATTTGTAACTAGTGAACAATAAACATTTAGTAACCTCCAACCAAGTGTTCTTTAATCTCATAAAAGAGCCTTGTTACAGTTGTATCAGGAATCGTTATAAGTGGACTCCACTGTACCAACGAATTATATTGTATAATCTTATCTATCAAGTACGGTAGTACACTATATAATGCATTCGAGGAGGGAAAAAAGGGACTCGGTTTTCTCTGAAACGACACAAACTACTGGTACGTGATAGGTACCCAAAAATGCAGGAAAAAGTCGTGTAGACTGATTTATATTTTGTTTGTCTGTGAGTTTTATGAGAGGGCAGATATTCGTAATCTTTTGGAAAACATCTTGCATTCCATTCGCATTCTTTCGTACAATTTTCGTTGCTATTGTCACGCCAGGAAAATAAAGGGTCCAGGTCAGAAAAGCAGGGGTTTCTTGACGTCACGCCTGAGGCACAGTGAACTGGGCCGTCCCTATGAATTCGCATTCTTTCGTATGCTTTTCGTTGCTATTGTCACGCCAGGAAAAGAAAAGGGTTCAGGTCAGAAAAGGAGGGGTTTCTTGACAACACGACTAAGGCACAGTGAACTGTGCTGTACGTATGAAGTTTGCCGTGCGGGTTCGAAGCCGGTTTCACAATATGCGTGCTCCTAGGGTCATTCCACAGCACTTCAACGTGCACAATTGGAGCAACAAGCAGCGTCAGCACTGGATACTGCTGAAGATTTTTGTACAAAAGGTCTTATTCTATGGAAAAGGAGATTGGTGGGAAGATACAACGTAAGTATAGATTTTTCTCTGCAAAGTTTGAGAGATGCTCATTGGAGAATTTATCGAAAGATCTGTTGCTTTCTGCACTTCGTTTTTTTACATATACGTCGCTAGTGTCGAGGAGCTTGAGGATGAAATCTTTCAAGGCGAGGAAAGCTGGCTTTACACTCCTGCTGTCTGGCTGTCAGCGGTCCAACTGGCGAGGACCAAGCATGCGCAGTAGTGTCGATGGGCCAAGTCTCCCTGTCCAAAGAGTCCACCTGTCCATGTTCAGCCGCGCTCAACTTTTCTGGTTGACGTGCAGGCTTCTACCAATCACAAAAGAGGGGTATGGCCATGTTTGTTTGTAAACACCGCTTGAACCAAAAATTAAACGTTCTTTGAACACGTTGTATTGTTATTTATTTTTGTGCCGGAAACCACAGTTGAGTATGACAAATAAAAAAATATAAGTATTTCATATTCAAACGATATCTTTGTTTGTGTTGGTTAACAAATGTTGTCGCGTGAAGTGATCTTACGTGCAGCAGTAGCTGGTATTTTTCTCGTTATTAATGAAACAGCTGTGTTGGAGTACTTGCTTGAAGAGATAAAAAGAAGCGTGTTTGGGTGCGCGATTACATAACGGAAGAGTATGTGCAAAGAATTGAAAATAAAAAATTTTAATAGTAACTTTCTGTAGGAGTCGTATTAGGCATGGAGACTACAACAATTTAATGCGTGAGTTACGGATGAATGTCTCGGGAAATGGCCCATTAGGATTCGTTCAATTGCTCAGAGGAACACCGGCACAATTCGATGAATTACTTTCGTTTGTGGAGCGATTATAACCAAGAAAGATACCAATTTTAGAAAGAGCCTTCCCGCAGGTCTGCGACTTGGTTTAACTTTGAGGTAGAGCCATTTCTAAATACTGGAGCACTCTAAATCAGAATATATCTAGGTACTTGAGTACAGGCGACATGCAAAAGTCCCTCGCATATAGCTATCGCATCAGTCCCTCGTCCAATTCAGTATTACTGAAAGAAAACTCAATGGCTATTTGGCAAGCCTTACAGTCCAGGGTTTTGTCCATTCCATCTAGGAGCCAATGGAAAAACATAATGGAAGAATTTTGGAACGTTTGGAACTTCCCAAATAGCGTAGGAGCTATAGACGGAAAACATATAAAAATTCAATGCCCGAGTAACAGTGGTTCAGCGTATTTTAGCTACAAAGGAGATTTTAGCATTGTTCTGCTTGCCGTATGCGACGCCCGATACAAGTTTACATACGTAGATATCGACAGCTACGGTAGCCTAAGTGACGGTGGCATATTTGCTTCCTCAAAGCTCGGAAGAGCATTAAGAAGAAACTCCTTAGATATGCCCAGCAAACGGATGCTGCCTAATACCGATGAAGAAATCTCGGTGTTTTTCGTCGGTGACGAGGCGTTCGGGCTAAGTGCACGAATAATGCGCCCCTATTCAAGGAAAGATGCAAGATCTCTTAGCGACGAACACAGAATATTCAACTATAGGCTGTCGCGGGCGCGTCGTACAATGGAAAACACCTTCGGAATCGGATCAAGCAGATGGAGATTGTTAAGAAATACAATTGTTGCTGATGTAGACAACACTATATCATACGTGAAGGCAATTGTGTGTCTTCATAATTATTTAAAAAGCAAGGACGATTAGAGGCCTCCAGCGCAGCGCGTGTATTTTTCACCATCGTGTGTGGATCAAGAAGACCACAATGGAAATGTGGCGTTTGTGGAGTGGAGAAATCAAGTCGAACGCCTCCGGGACATTGGAAGACTTGGCAGTAACAACGCGAGCAGGATAGCCTATGCACAACAAGATATACTAGCTGGTTTTTTTGGAACACCTTTGGGAAGTTTACCTTGGCAGGAAAATGTAGTAAATAGGGGAAAGTGAAATCCATATTTCTTAATGTACTCGTTGGTTTCATTTCTTCCTGTACGAAAATTGTAGTTTCAACGTATAATTGAATTTAAAGAATGACAAGGAAGGAAATAAACACTCCACTGCTTATATCACAAATACAAATTTATTTCTGTACCACATTACACATCTTCAATTTCTTCTTCCTCAATATCATTGAGGATGGCCTGGATAGCCCGTTTCACTCTTAAATAGCGACTCTTAAATAAATTTTTATGAACATCTTTTTTTTGCCAAGGGGCCCCTTTGTGGTACTCGGCCCAGGGGCCCATGAGGGTCTTAAGACGGCCCGGGGTAGACTGCTGATGATGTGTTGGTTTTATTCGAAGATGCGCGTCAGTTGGAATCAAAACATCGTACTTCAAATAAAACGCAAGGCTAGCTTCGTGTAGTCAGATATGACCGCGAAATATAAATAGTTGGGTTGTTATTATTATTATTTATTGCAAGAAATAAGTTGCGTACGTCGCTTTTCAGCTGCAATGCTCCTCTTCGGGGCGTGTTTCAGGAATAGGCATGTTTCCGTTTTAAAAGTAACGCTGTCCAACTTCGGGAATCTCCCACTGTTTAACCCTTCTGTAACGATAAAGAATTTAAAAAAATATCAGAATCATTTATTACCTTAAACTGGAAAAAAACTTACTTCGTATTAGTTTAACCAGAACAGATGTACGAATTCCCGGCTTCCGAACGGCACGCCCACTATGCGCTCTGCCCTGCCAGTTATAATGCCGCCACATGTTGTCCGTTGCAACAGCGACCCAGGCATTCCTTATGGCTTCTTTTTCTGTTCGGCCGCCGATTTTAGAAATAAAAGTTACCTGAAGAATATTCATTACGTTAAAAGTATAGTTTACTAATACACAATGCAGGAAAACAAGACAACTTACAAAGGATTTTCTTTCCTCAGGGTTTTGCAGCCGGTTCTCCAAATCCTTGAGCTTCTCGACAGAATCAACCGCATCAAAATCATCGTCGTCGCGGTCTCATTGCTGGTTAGCAATTTTACTCATCACTTTCTGGCTCTGGTCGAACTTGTACATAAACGGAGTTTATGTACAAGTTCGACCAGACCCTCAACAAACTGTTTCAGTAGATTTCTGCAGAAATGTAAATTTCCTGCCATTCGGAGTGTATCGTGACGCGACAATAACCTAATTCCGACCGAAAATGAGATGAAATGGCGGTAAAGATTTTCGGTAACTATATCTTTCAATACAACAAAAACTAGATAATCACGAAACATTCGAAACTCCGTGGCTTTCCATCGTTTCAGTTCATTTAGTCCCCGTGGCTTCCTCGAAAATTCACTTGGAACATAAAGTCTTAATGCCTGCAAGCGGTCAGATATTTCACCGACGGCTCGCCTGGACATGTTCGCAGGACTCTTTACATTTCGCGTAAGAAAGCTAAGTAATCTTTCTGTTACACCTAGGTCAAGCAAGTGAAGAGATTCCCTTGGTAAACCCAAGACCATATCGATTTTCAAGTTCTCTACGATATTTACTTCACGCGTGTGATGCGGTTTAGTTGGGTCAACCTCCACACGTGCGCGAAAGGAGACGTCAGTCCTTTTTTCTGCGGTCAATTCTTCAAGGATGACTCTACCGTTTACGTTTTCATCTTTGATGTATTTACCGACTGTGACACACTTCTGACAAGAGGAATAGCCCCCGTGAGAGGTAACTCCTTTTACTAATGCCGATGCCGGGGCGTCACAAATAAAAGCTTCTATTTTAATCCCTAGCTTCAATCCTTCAAAACAAAACCCGTCTCTTTCTAGAATGCTTGCTTCCTCAACAAAAGGTGTTAGGAAGTCATTGAAGTTACCAGGTTTGGAGTTACCTGAGTAGAGTCCACTGACAAAAGGTTTTACGCGAGGCAAATTAAAAATTTTAACTAGGATTGGCCAAAAACACTCGCTTGAACTTTTAGTCATTGGGAGGCCGTCAACATTGACGTGTAAAACAAGCATCTCCGGAATACTAGAGGCTGGCAGCATGTTCAGAGCCCGTGTCAGCCCGGGAGCCAGTTTAAAGTTGTAGTATTTCCCGAGAGGGAGGTCTGTACATTCAACCCGTCGGATCGTTTTCAGGAGTGATCGGTGATCGGCAGGTAGAAATGCCAGGGACGGAACTTCCCGCAACGTTTTCAGTAACTCAGTAACGTGTGCACGAGGCACTCCACAGTTAGTAGCCCAGTTGGTAAGTTTCCAAAGAACTAATTGTTCTTCCGTCTTATACTCATTTTCATCTTCCTCAGTCTCTTCCACTTCACTTTCGCGTAGATTTTCTCCCGTAGACCCTTCGGTGTCACTTTGCGAAAGCTCGTCACTGTCATCGATAGTGTCACGACCACCTGATCAGCAGTGAAATCGTTTGGAATGATTCGCTTTATCCGTAAATATGTAAGATTGCCGCTCTTTCTATCCTTTTTGATTTGCCTACCATATTCCGCTGTCATTCTTCGTACTAGCTGCTGTCGGCCTACGTATTCTTTTAAGGCCCTTTTAGGCATGTTCACTAATGACTGAAACGAGACACGGATTTATCATTTTTCACGTAAATACTGAACAAGACACAAAACGTATCCTTCCATCAGTGAATTAAATTTTTACCTTAGTGAATTACAAGTTGAAATCCGAACGAAAGTAACTTTAAATGCACATCACTCACTGTAAACTGTTAAGCACGGAAATGACTTGCTTGTGGAGACTTCGCGTAACGTTTGTTCTTGCAAATACGATTGTTTAAGAAACTTATCCTCAACCTGTTCTGACCAGGTATGCGGTAAATACAAGGCCGTACCCCCCACCCCGGGGGGGAAGGGGGAGGGTGGGGCGCAAGTCGTTTGTCCTGACTTTACGCAAAATATGTGCTTACTATTGGGTACGCTATGATAATTAACAGATTATTCGTAACGTGATTGTTTATTTTCGCCTTTTTTTCAAGCATTAAACAGTTAGATGCGAAATAGCTCTTCGCTGTCATTTGCATTTATTTGTTTGAATCCACTTTTGAAGACTTCCTACGTTTCCTAACGGCAGTTTCCCTTAACATGCCGTACGATTCGTCACTCGAAGGGCCATCATCGCTTCCACATTGCTCCGGAAGCCCGAAGGCTTTTAGTTGGGTGGCGCCCAGTTCGGGTTTATTTTCACCAGCGATGCCTGATTGCTTTTTCAGGTACTCAACCCTCCTTTGTAACAAGAGATTTTCTTCCTTAACTTCCTAAACAGAGGTATAATTTTAAAACGATTTTTTCTTAAAAATTAATTGATTTGTACAGACTTACCTTGATAATCTTTTGTTGATGAAGAAAAACTTTTTCATATCGTTCGTTGATACAAAAGACGCAAGTACGGCAAGGATGCTCCTTTTCGGGATACAAGTGATCGTGAGGGGAAATATTGTTTTCAGCCATTTTTGCCCTTGTTTACTTGTGCAGGCTTCGACAGTAAGGCTGGCTTCAGATTGAGGGGTTTAAGAACGCTGAGACCAAGGCCGGCTTGATAGCTAATTGATGAACAATGTCCTTGCCCTTCTGTTAGATACGGATTGCGTATTCAGAGAAAGGGGACGGACCAGAGGTGTTTGAACGTTGACGACGTGACGTAAACAGTAAGCAACGTTATGCCAAGTAACACAAGAATGGCTTCAAGTTCGTCATCTGTCATTTTTTGTAGGGGTGATAAAAGTTCGGCTCGGCTTGCTAGGCTTAAAGCAAGCCGAGCCTTTTTATTTTAAGCCGAGACTTTTTATCACCCCTAATTTTTTGCAACAAAAATAGATTGAAAGTAGTTGACAGCACGGACGGATTGCTTACATTTATTCCTTCCTCCCTAGTTTCACCATTGCGCCTTAATTACTTTGTTCCCGCCTACCTGCCTAGCTGGAGACCGACACTCATGTTGTGGACTGTGGAGAGGACTAGCTTAAGCTACGTAGCCCTTCAGTCTGAAGCCAGCATAATTGAAAGTTTATAGACAGGTTAGCAGCATTTTGTAGTTCGAAACGAAGGTAACCACGTTACGACGGTGATAAGGTTTTATGTTTCAATGGAAGTAAAAATTATAAAATAATGTTAATTATTTTACATCGTAAAGAAAGACAAGGGACCGGGCTATATTTAATTTACGTTTTTTCGTTTGTTACAAGCAGGTAAAATATTTTTTCAGTGCTTTACTTTTTAACCATCAAAAAGCTAACAAACGCTTCAAAAGAAAAGCGAGGAAAACTAATGCTGAGTTGACAAAGGTCATACCTCCGGTATATTGTTAGGGGTGGAAAGGCATATTCTTGTAATTATAGCAACAGAATAAGCCTTCGGAAATCATTAAGATAGTATTGTGGCAAGAATTTGCATCACTACCGGCGGCTACGATGGATAAATGACACCTCCGAGCCCAGTTAAGAAAATGTACGGAATCTCTTTTTCTTGTCTCGTTATTTTTCTCGTCTCGTCCACGTCTTTTATTATTCAAGGAACTGTCCGCTGTAGCCATAGAGTATTGGCCTGCATTCCGCATTTCTCCAGAGGAAATGAAGACCTTGGTTGGTTTGGGTCATCACTATCCCTTGATTCCGGCAAAGCAAGATCAAGCCAACGTTGTGACATGAATATTTTTAGCTGTAACAACAGCTATAATATGTCGCCCAGAGCTAGATTGCTCTTTTAATGGAATTCTCAGAAGTGGGCAAATTTTCTCATACTTTGTGTAAGAACCTACGAGCACGTGACAGTGTTTGGCCCTGTGACGCCATGTCACACGTGGCGCTGCGAACAAATGTGGAAAGAACAGAAAGAACGCATGCTATTTTTTTGCTTCAGTCGTTTACGTGTAGCGTGTGGGAGAGGGACGGTGTGCTTCTTAAGTTTTCAGTATTTCAACTTTTCTGTTATCTAGTATCATTTACTGAACCGATAGCCGCTAGTGTTTTGTAGTGCTCATTTAATTTCCGGTTTAAAAGCGGTTTCCGTTGTTAGCTATTATATTAATTTCAAAATAAATATCCACTAAAGTTGATAATTTAATAATGTATGAAATGCAAACAACTACACGAAGTCGACCAGCGTAATTGAATAGATGTTAAAAACTTTTTTATTGAAATTGTTCATTGTTATTGTTGCTGTTCTGTCACAAGTTTTTATCAATTTTTTTTTATTTCAGAATTGAAAGCCGATCTGTTCCCGTCGACCGAGGATAAAGCAAGAAAAATCAACGTCGGTATAAAGTGTCGAAATCATGCAGGAATCAAAGGACCGAAGAAGTGCAACTCAATTTATAAGCGACTACCAGGAAGCTGCTTTTTCAGTTTTGATATACACATGCTGATTTTGTATTTAAATAAATTTGATACAAACTGTGGAAATTGTCGTGACGATTCCAATCCATATGAATGTTTTACTAAAATGTCGTGGGATACGCTTTCACGTAATGTTTAAATTGTAAGTTGCTTTGTCGGATAGTATTTGAGGTGCATGGTGCATTTCTCGGTTGTCATGAAGCGTGTTCCATATATTCTTCACACGTGATTTATGATTTGCTGCTTGCGAAAATTGAAAAGGATTGGGAAATATAAATAATTGTAAAAAAATTGGTCTTTTATCAATTGCATATCCATTGAATTTAAAGAACTCACTGAATATACAAGAAATAATGCGACGTATTGTGAAAAAAATAATAAAAATCGAAAACTTACTTGATCTAAGTTTCATTGCGGTTTAAGTAAAACTTTAACCATTTTTGTTACATTTTTTACAAACATTACTAAATACTACAAATTAATCACGTATTATCTAGGAAAATTTCTCCTAATTTTAATAAGGTTGTATCGGGTATTGTAGTTAAACTTGTTTAAATATCCGATCAAGTTATAGAAAATGTGAGAAATTTTTAATTGATCTCAGTTTACAGAAAATTAGTGCACAAAAATTTTACGATGTTTAGTCGGAGAACACTTCAATTTATTCAAAGTAGGCTCTTCGTGACGTTAACCCAGGTATCAAGGGGTCGTTACACTGGGAAACTACGTTTAACGTCAATGCGACGTCGGCCTGACTTCCAATTTACAAGCCAGTTCGACGTCAAAAAAGGACGACAGTTTTCGACGTCACCGACGTCAATTCGACCAATTGTCAACCAAAGTGTGCTACTTGGGGTGTAACAATAATAATGAGAACCTTCTTCGCAGCAAACTTGTCTATAATGGAACTGAAGTCAACAGTTTCCAAAACATCACTCCCCATGCACACGATTGAAAGTGAGTTCATGCGTTCTTGTCCCAAAGTGCTTCGAAGCTGGTTTTTCATAAGTTTCAGTCTTGAAAACGAACGTTCGCCCGTGCAGTTTGTCACCATCATGCTGAAGAATATTCTTAAAGCAATTTCTGTGTTCGGGAAGACAGACTTCAGGTTCTCTGTTGCTATTTCTCGGTATATTGAAGGGAGAGCCTCTGTCTCGTCACCCCGAAACATGCAATGCTTCAGTTGAAGACACTCATTAATTAGGTCGCCAGAATCAAGGTCGTTACAATAAAATTGGCTAGGTTTTCGCATTTCTTCTGCAACTCTTCATAAGTAATCGTTTTCAGTTCGCCAAAAGAAGAAAACAAATCTCCAATCCATGAATAAGCTCCTATGCGCTTTGATATTTCCGATAATAGGGAATCCATGACAGGAAGAAATGCTTCTACCTTGAGCTTTTCACCTTGAGTAAACTTAACCTCTTCTTGGGGTCCGTCGTGTCTTGTAAGCAATACGCTCCTCTTTCTTTCACTTGCATGTTCATAGCTGTAACGTGAGTCAGGACTCATTCTCTTTGCTTTCTCCTCAAATTCAGCGAACTTTTTCCTAATCTCTTGGAGATATTTTTTAAGAAATCCGAGGAGATTCATGGCAGCAATAATGTTTACTTCCGCCGATTGAAGCACGTTGCTTGTTTTGTGCACTCTTTCAAGTACATCGTGCGAAAGGATTGTCATAAAAACCGTTTCAATGTTTTCCATTTTTCTGTGCAATCCTTCTGCTTCCCTCCTGGTGTAGACTTCCTCTTCTGTGTTTGTAGACAGTGATATAAGTGCACGCTTGATTTTTTCAAAACCTTCATACAGCGCATGAACTGCATCAAAATGTGTTGACCATCTCGTATCAGATAGACGTTTAACGACGAAGTCTTTTTCCAAAGCTGACACAAGCACGCTCCATCGGTGAGTGGAGGCAGAGAAAAAGGTGTACAGTCTCTGGACAAAGTCGAAGAATTTAACTGATTGACTCTGATTAGTCTCTATTGGCAAGACTCTGCAGCTTTCACGCCAACAAGATTCAAACTATGCCCAGCACAGGGGACATAAATGGCAAGCTTGTTCAATTGCTTAATGCGCGCTTGCAAGCCGGTGTAGCGACCGGACATATTCGAGGCATTGTCGTATGACTGACCTCTGCAATTTGATAGCGGAATGCCATTCTACAACGTCAGCTAGATTTTTTGAGTCATGCGAAAAGATTGGTATAAACTTGAGAAATCTTTCAACGGGTTCGCATCCACGCATGTACCTCACAGTAAATGTCAACTGATCAGTATGAGAAATGTCTGGTGTGGAGTCAACACTAATGGAATAATACTTCGCCTCTTTGATTTCTTCAAGAATGGCCTGAAAAACTTCTTTTCCAATAATCTCAATGAACTCCTCGCAAATATTTGCTGATAAGTAAGATGGGTTTCCCTTTCCACGATTCCCATGCTGTTCGAGATGCTCTTTTAAGAATGGGTCAAACTCACTTAACAGTTCTAAAACACCTAAATAATTTCCATTTTTTGTCGACCCAAGTATTTGATTTTCTCCACGGAATGGCAAACCTCTGGAGGCAAGAAACCGAATCACGGCAACCACGCGCGTTAAGACCTTTCGCCAATACTCCTGCTCTGAGCGATAGTTTTTGACTGGTAGATTATCCAAGCATCCACTTTCGTTATGCCTAACAAGATAGGCCGTCATGCATTTACGATGCGCTTCTCCATTTTCGTGCTCAGTGATAAGATTGCTGTGCTTCCAATCATTGAATCCGTCTTTAGCAAAAGCCGATTCTGATTTGGACAGGAGACGACAAACGAAGCAGTAACAACGACCTTGACTCGGCGAATAGATGAGCCATTCACGTTTAACATATTCTCCATTCCGAAGCTTACGTTTGAACGTGCTCTTCGAGCAACACCTTATCTTGGAGTTATCCCCACTAACTGCTTCATACAGTCTTTCAGAGGCAGAAAAATTGCTATTGTCATTCTTGCATGACGATGGCCCACAACGAATCCAATAATCTACCAGATCAGAGTTAGAAACATCCCATAGTCCCGGATCCGTGTTTTGAGTCTCAGACTCTATAGGGGACGCAACTGCTTCAGATTCTTGCACTTCTTTCTCAGCGATTTCAGTTGCGGGGATACTCAACGACCCCTCCTTTTCTTCTTCTTGAACTAACTGATTAGGTGAGGGGGTAGAGGCTGACGGCAAATCTAAGAAAGAGCAGTTGTTGCTGTAGTAGCGTGATCGCAGAAATACCGAAGCCAACGGCAATACTCTAAGCACACGGCACTTCTGTATAGCGGCGTTTCTGTGCAATCCCCTC
>JAHZNP010001367.1:0-20821 GCA_020615345.1 Triops cancriformis
TTTCCTAGAAAAGCAAATCCTGTAACGTAAAATCCAACTCCCTTCCAAGTTCATTTCAAACAGTTGATGTAAAATCAAGTGCAAGTTCGACTCTGTAATAAAAAAAGAATTGTCGAACTTGAGCAATTCCTTAATGCATAAAAAAATGAGCTTAATCCGGACTTAAGTGCAAATCAACTCCAATTCCGTACAAGCCTGCTCTATGGTAACGAATTTTCCGCTATCGTAGAGTCGAAAAATTCCGGGTTATGTAAATATAATGTAAAGAAAAAGCATACGATATATGCAATATATGCAGTGGCGTATCCAAGGGGGGGTCAGGGGGTCTGGACGCCCCCCGGAATTTTTATTTTATAATGGGGAAGATAGGGAAATGACCAAGTGTTAAAAAAAATTGCATATAAAGACCCCCCCCCCCCCCCGAAATGAAATCCTGGATACGCTACTGGATATATGAACGTCTACGCAGAGGTGTCGCGGGAGGGTCTGTTTTTGAAGAGGAAGCCCCTAATTTACCGACTGTTCTTGACGACTTCATAGTGCATTATAGTGTTGAAACAGTTATTAACTTGATAATTTGCTCTAATGTTACGATTTTTATTAGATAGACCTGTTATTCACAAACCATTTACATAGCTTCGTGCTTCCGCATAACTGAGATTTATGGACAAGGTCTAAAAAATCTTCATGCTCTCCTTGAATATCTCCCGTTTGTGACACACAAGTATCACTGTTAGTCGTCTCCACATTCTAGGCATTTTTGTAATTAATTTGGAATTCTCGCCCAGTGTGAAGTCGTCGGTTTGTATGCCCGTTTTCGTACTTAAGGCCGCTACGACAAATGGGTTAACAAACCGGGCAACTCATTCCCACTAGGCGCACTTACATGCTACGGACGATTTTTTTTATATAGACTAAAATTGTTTCTGCTTATTTCCCCAGTACAGGTTAAGTATCGTACAGGTGCCCATTGGAACGTTCTACGTGTCCTTTTTTAAGACACTTTGGTTCGGGTAATGAAGACATTGTTCACTGAAATAAATCTGTGCATAATAACTGCTAGAACTAAAATGCGACAAAAGTCGGAAACCCTGTCAATGAATGAAAAGTTATCCTTTTAAACGTAAAAGTCAAACATAAGAAAAACGCAGATATAGCCTACGAGTTTTCATACGGAATACGACGCAAAAAGTTCACCTGCTACTGCTGTGAATTCCATGGGTACAGTGGTTTTACTACTGGGCGTCGACGATTTCCTCATCTCTATTTGCTCTCCTTATATTTTGCTTTATAATAAATCTTCCCATAGCTAGCTAAATTTTACCTTTGATAGATTTCAACGTTAACAAGCTTTAACATTACTGTAGTTACTTTTGAGAAATTTACTTTATCCTTTATCAAGTATTTGAACACCGTGTCAATTTCCTAATTTTATCTACGACTACTAAAATTTTACCAACTGAGCGTTCTGATCAATTATTGGGGTGGTTGTGCACTTTCCCCATCCTCTTCCCTTGCGACTCCCCTGCGTCTAATATACCGAAAAGCTTTACCGTACTTCAACAGGTTCGTTGTAACGAGATTCTCCTGTTTGTTCAACGTACTTCTTTATTTTGATGACATACACCGATAAAGTGCTACAAGAATTTATTTCCATGAATTATACCGTAAGAAAGTTATTACGCTGACGTTACCCTAGCGTTTCAGTCACGGCAACAGTGAATTGCGTCGGCTAGAATAACGTTCGAAAATAGGGATTTGGAGGGGAACTGGCGCCGCTTTCGAACGTTTTTGAAGACGAATCTAAGCTTAGTGGAGTTGTATCGTTTAAAAACTTCCTAGTCAGCGTTTTGTTAATTCCCTGACGTATTGAATCATTCGTGGACTGTTCTTGGACAGTAATTTTCTGACTGTTGACAACGAACACTTGTTACACGGGGAGAGGCATGAAAAGTTATAGGGTAAAATAACCGTGTTTCGTGACACGCGTTTTTTCAGCATTGTGAGGGTACTTCCTTACCCGCGTATAACGAGGTTCACCCGTTTTGGGTGCGTTGTTTAACATTATGTGAAATGTTCCAAGGGTAAATATTGAGACCCAACGTTGTTTTCACAGAGTAAGTGACCACGAAGCGATCCGAGGGTTGTTTCCACGTGCTTTGTTTCGCTACATTCCCGGTGCTGGTCACTGGGTTCATTCGGAGAAAACCACAGACTTCCTTCAAGTGTTACTCAACTTTCTGCTTAAACGCACCATCCCGCCCAATTATCCCACTACTCTTTCGAGCACATAAAAATTGTATTAACATAGTACATACAATACAATAAACTTTAGCAACGGGTTCGATGAATCGCGAGGAGATTATGATTTACCGGATAAGCCTTTTTCACCCGTCCTTCATTCTAAAGTGAAACTTGTCTACCGCACCAATGATATGAAATCTATGTGAAAGTTCAAGTCTTTCGTAATGTACAGTATAGTTGACTTGTTGTGGGAGCATGGAGGGAGGGAGGTGTGAAAATTACAAGAGTATGACAAATGTATCTCGTTGTCAATGTAATTGCCTTTGCGAGAGATCCAGACACTTTATCAGAGTAACCTTTCCCGAAAAAAAAGGTGTTAACTTGGGAACGGGTGAACAAGACGTTGTATAATACAGTAATGGATATTGCGACAGAGATGAAACTCATCTCTGGAAGAAGCCTAAAATCCGGTTGCTCTTGCGCTTTTCTCTGCTAACAGATGTTGGAGTTGAAGTAGTAGGTACTGGCTGAGGTGACGACGTTCTTAGACGCAGAAGCTTTTCTTGTTTCGACAGCTTGGTCTTCATCTGTTCATCGAGCAGAACTTGCATATCCACCTTAAAAAAAAATCATGTAAGACTACTTTCTACATGTCATGTGTTTGATCCAACGGCTTTACTCGATCCAGAACTATTTATTGGCGCCAAGAATGAAGCAAGTACAGTTACCCTACTAAAGATCTAAAAGCAAGCCCAGACAGAAAGTCAATAATTGAGTTATTATTTAAAACGAATCAGAAAAACCGAAGACGATACACGCGTTTGTCGTTCATAAGAAAAGCAAGTTGTTCCACACCTTTTATTGCACTGTACGAGACTTAATCACGAAAGAGCGAAGTTATTGCGTGAACTCATCTTATTGAAAATCGTCTTTATTACGCAATGTTTTTTAAATGACCCGAAATGCTTTCTAGGCTCTCTCAAATTTTGCCCCAAAAAATCGAACAATAGCCAAGATGTAAAGGGAATATTGTACGTATTAATATTTTTTAACATTCTCTCTTTACCCTTCCCCTCTCTTATGAAAGGGTGGTTCTAATCACCTTCTCTCCCATCCCTATTCCTTGTATACTTCTAAAACGAATGCAGTAACTTGTACAGAACATGAATATGGAAGACCCAGTAATAAATTTCGGTCTGCACTGGTACGCAATAAAAAAACTATTTATGCGAAAACTATGTATGTACAGATCGTCGAGTTTTTCTTTTAAAAGCTTCTAGTAAATTTGTAAAAAGCGAATTAAATTTCATTTTTTTTCAAAAAGCGTTTTTAAATAGACGACCTCAAGGTCAAGCGCTGTTCATCTAATTTATTGGCAAAACAGAATTCAAATCCGGAGGTTATTTTCGGATTTTTTTCTCATAAATAGTTTTCTCGAACGCGAAACTTTCATCCTGAAAAAAGAATTTTAGAAAAAGGAAAGAAAAGTGAACGTACTTGCCATTGTTCCAGTTGTTGACTTAGTTCGATTTTCTGCTGAATGGCCTCCATGAGTTGACTGTTGACTTGCAAAACGTCGATGCGTGTCCGCGCGAGTTCAATTTCCGCGGCGTTTTTCCGTCCAACCGCTTGATCCCGAACTTCCCAAGCCCGTCGGACGATCTCATCTTTGGCCAAGTGCGTGTCACGGGCGTCGCGTCGCGCAGTGTCGCGTTCTTCTTGCATTGCTGCCAGTTCGACTTGCTTGATGGTTAACTGCAACACCACACCAGAAAAAAGGAACAAGTGAATAAGAGAAAGTAGGCTGATAGGCAATGAAATATTGGAATTAAGAGTCACACGCTTCCTTGATCAGTTCCGCACTCGGAATTCAGAAAGTTGCTACCCACCTAACTAACTTTTGGTTTAAAGAAAAAGAAAATGACTTTACGACGCCACGCGTCTTGCGTTCCATCACGGTTACTTGCACTAACGTGAAGGGTTAAAAATTACTTTACTGACACATTCCTTGCTGGTACGTGAGGAGAAATTGAACAAAGCTTTACTCCCTAAACATTTGTATGTTTTAAGTTACGGGACAAGTTACCGTACAAAGACACGCAGGTCTGTACTGAAACTTATTAAACGAATTGAAAGTAAGAGAAAGGCTTTTGGGGAAATAAGCGTAGAACGGTGCAGGAAAAATTGAGCGGCATATAGTGAGGAGTCCTTACTTGGCTGGAGAGACTCGTGAGTTCTTTGGTCGTTTTCTCGAGCGCGTCGGTTTTCTCTTGTAACGTTCGTTGCAATTTGGAGGCAGCTTCTTGGGTTAAGTGGAGTTCCGCTTCTAATTGCAAAACGTCGTTAGGATGCCGACCACACTCGCTACAACTATTAGTAGGATCGCTTTGAAACCAAGCAGATCCGCGGACTAGAGACTCCAAGTCTTGCAGCAAGTTCGTTAGCATCCCATTCTAGAAAATCGCAACATAAAACGTTAATACAAAATATGAGAAAAAACTGAAACAGTTAATCATCATAAAAGTCCGCAAAAATCAAGAATTTCTATAGATCTACACTAACCAAAAAATAAAAAAATCAAGGCGAGAAAATACCCGAAAAAATCAAGAAACTTCGGGAAATATGGGAAAACTCCGAGAAAATTCGGAAAATCCGAGAAATTTAGGAAACAATTTAGGAAACATTTGTGAAAATTTACGAAAAATCGAGAAATTTAGGAGAAATCCGAGAAATTTAGGATTTTTTTTGAAAATGTAGGAAACATTTGTGAAACTGTAGGAAATATTTGTGAAAATTATGGAAAAATTCGAGAATTTAGGAAAAATCCGAGAAATTTAGGAAACATTTGTGAAAATTTAGGAAAATTTTGTGAAATTTAGGAAAAAATTGTGAAATTTAGGGAAAATTGTGAAAATGTAGAACAAGATAAAAGGAGAAAATCAGAACAATTATTTAATAGGGGAGTATAAAAGGGTAGTGAAATTAAAGAAAACAGTTCTAATAATCGCAAAGGGTAGAAGGTTGTTTTTTTACGCACTGGAATGTTATGGGGATGGATGTCTTCGGTATAAGTATTTGATGCAGTACTACTGGTCAGGGACGACAAAGAATTCGACGCTCGGCGGCGCTGCAACCGGACGGCTTCGCACAGAGCACGGATGTTTAAGCAAGCTTCCATGATTTCCTGCTTTAGCTATTGATGAAAATGAGACAATGGATCAGTTATTGTGCTTAAGTACGTAAGAGAAATGCCTGCGGGCTTTTACTTTGGCGTTTTCTTCCAGTTGTCGCGTGCTGCCCTCTGGCTCGTCACATTCGATGCTGTCATGGTCGCATTCCAAGATTTCGTCATGCATGGAAGGATGTGAATGAGGACTAGAACCAGCTCCTGACCCATGACCTGAGCTGGAGAGGTCCATTTCTGCCAAAAGTGACGTATGGGCGCCAAAACTGGTCGAATGGCCGCCATGACTCCGGGAAAGTGCGTCGATGCGTTCGCATAAAGACCCGTTGGTCGATCGCAGTTCGTTCAACTCACGCTGAGTTTGGCGTAACTACAAAAGGCACACCACACACGTGTAAGACATATATATTACGGTATTTTAGCGCAAATGGGGGCGGCTTTTTTGTTTTACCTGAAGTTCTTGCTCGCGGCATTGCCGTTCCAGCATCAAAATCTTATCGCTCGATTCATCAAGGTTGGATGACAAGCCTTCACGTTCCTGAAGGATGTTTTCTAACCGCCTTTCGAGTTCCTTCTTCTTCTCGCTAACGATAACAACCTAAAGCAATTTACGCGCAATTTGAATAGTAATACCTCGAAATGAAAAGAGACTGGCTCATAAGTTCTGGGACAGTTCGCTATGTAATAAAAGGCAGGAATGTCCCAGAACTTATTAGCCAGAGCATATGTTTAAAGTTTGGTGTTTACTTCTTCACGTAGCACTTCCAAATGACTGACATGTTCATGCAGACTCGATTTGCGTAAACTGTATTGGTCTCGTAAGGCGTTGATTTGTGCCGTGAGTTGCTCTTCTTTCTTGAGAGATTCTTTGAGCTGATCCGTTAGCCGTTGGTTCTGTTCAGTCAGTTCGACAATAATCGTCTTCTTTTGTCGCTCTAATTGTCGGTCGGCGTTTTGTTGCTCTCGTAAGGCGTTTTGCAGTTCCAGGACATCGCTTTGGAGTTCCACGACTTTGGCTTCGTATTCACTTTCCAAAGCGTCCAACTTTCGGCGCAATGAATGCTTTTCTTGCTCTAACAACTGCCAAAAGCCAGAAACATTTTTTAGGCACAACTAACGAACAGTTGGCATAAAAGAAAAAAGACTTTTTTTACCATTCCCCAATTAGAACAAAAATACAAAACCACATCGCGTGACAAACAGTACAATTAAAAAAAACTTTTCTCACACAGACGGTTCTCTTCCCCCAGAAAAACTTACAGCAAAATAGAGTTTATACATTTGATGCGTTGTAAATCGTATAAGGAATTCGGATGCACAAACCTGCACTAACTACAATTATAAACAAAACGGTTTGGCTGTTAATTGGGCCAGGCTACAACAAATAACGTGTGACGCTTCCCATCTGTTGTTGGGTCGCCAAATTTCCATTGACTTTGAACCAGAAAAAAAAGATGGGACACGACGCAAAATTGGCGTTATGACGTATCATAGACTTAGATATGAAACCATACGACGTGGTTCTTATGGTATTATCTTGGATAAGAGACAACAATGCACCATTGGTCAGATGCACACAATGCATCGCTCTACTTCCGCGACCAACCTTCTGCTTTTTATGATACATGCATTTTAGTGTCTTTTTTTTAACTGTAGTATTGCACACCGTTTTGTTGCAGTGCTTTTTAGTATTTTTTTTCTCTTTTTTGTTCAAAAGTCGTCTCGACGCTAAATTTATCGTTTCCTCAAGGTTAAGTAATTAAGGAAAGGCAGTTTGGGTGAATTACTATATTTAGTGTTTCTGACGGGCCGGTTTTCATTGGAGAGATATGTGGGATCTCGTAGGGATCTTTGTGTAGGGGGGAGGCAGGTAAAGTCACGCTTTCAGTTCCGCCTGAGTGGGATCTCATAGCGGAAGTCGTTGGTCACTTCCAAGGAACAAGACCCAACCCATAAGAGACACACCTGTGAAAACTTTGGAGTTGTGGACACAAGAGATCTTTTCAAAGGTTTCATTGTCGTCTATTTTTTACACTTTATCAAGCCCTGAATTAAAACAGAATTAATTTGAATTTTAAACTGAACTCAACTTCAACTGAACTTAAGTAAATTTGAATGCAAATTATGAGTTTTTCATTGCCCATACACGCGTTTAAATCTCTCACATAATGTGGCAAGCAAGTTGTGGGACTTCCGTCCATTGCTTTACACGACAATTTGTACTGGAATTTATTGAAAAATCGGAAATCAATCTAAATATCGTCCGTTATCGAAACTAGCCTGCTGAAATACTCCCGTTATGACTTACTTGTAAATCATCAAGGATATTTTGCGTATTTTAGGGAATAAGATACAAAATTTGAAGTCTTCACAGCGCATTTACGTTATTACGTACGAAAGCTCGTGTAAATTTGGAATAAGTGATACTTTTTGCATTAGCAGACACTAAATTTAACTAAACCTTCCCTAACTTCATAACTAAGATCTAACAGAAAATCTCGGTTGGAAAATGAAACGAGCAACGATAATACAGAAACGGTAATGAGCATTGTTCACACGGTTGCAAAGAGGAAAATAAAGTCTCGGCTTACACTGTAAAAAACTGTGAATTTACAGTGCAGCAACAAAAAAAATAGAAGGACTTTACTGAAAAATACTATTAAAATTAAATTAAACTTTTAAAATGTTTTTCTACCGCGAATTTCGTGTAAAAAATCAAAATTTATAAGTACTTCTACAGTGAAGTCCTTGTAATTGCACAACGAATCACTGTAAATTCACAAACTATTTTTTACAGTGTAGGTCAGAGCTTACTAGGCGACATGATATCGGCATTAATTTTTCTATTATCCGGTCTTTACCTAAGTTTGTACGCTTAAACTGCGTGTGAAACTTAAACCATCTGTAGCAATGTCAAAAACATGTTTTTACTGTTACAGCGTTCACCCAAATCCTCTTATTAGGCATGTCTACTAAGTTCTGGGACACTGTCTCATTATTTCGTGTAGCCATCTGTGACGGAATTTATTGGACATATAATGTCCCGGAATATTCGGTTACGATTCGGTTCTTATTTATTTTTGTCCGCATTTCGAATCATGTACACTTCACTGCATTTAATTTTATGACTTTATGATTTTTCTTTTCAAGACTTCATGGTATTGAAAAAATGAAACGGGGTGGCAGGTATGAAACAATAAAACAGCAAAGCGAAGAATCATTTTAGACCAAAAGGGAATCTGTCGACATTTGTTTAAAAGGTAACAATCGAATCTTTGCTTTGTCATGAAAAGAGACAGTGTAAGAACTTCCTTGAACCCTGAATATCCGATGGCACTGACTTTTACGTTTACAAAGCTTCGGCAGCTTAGTCCTCGTAAATGCTCCCTTTTAAAATGTTTCATGATGTGAACCTGAGCTCCGCAGTGGAGCAGAAACTTAAGACGAACAAGTTTATATGGACTTGGTTACTGAAAAAAGTCCCGTTCGTTATGTTCCATCCGCTGAAGAATGGCGTGTGCGCTGTGCTACGTTATACAGTCATCGTCGCCATTGTAAAACACGAAGAAAAAAACGTCGTTCATCGTATGCATTTTGGGGTTGATAGAAGCACTTTGTAGGTTTCACATGAGAGGTGATCAAGAACGAACGTCATGGGCCGCAAATTTTCGTACCACACCGATGTATCTTGGGTCATTTGCAAACCTCACCTTATCAGCATTTTTGAATGATTCATCCCCCAAGTGTGTGTTTTTGTGTTTTTGTGATATGAGGAAGATTATATCACGAGACTTCCGTGTTTAACACTGACCAAATTGTGCTTCTGAGCTTGAAAATGTTGGCCAACCCGTTGTTTTAAACAGGTTTTGTGACAAAAGAGGTAAGCTCATTAGTTGGGAAGGTTTTTACATTGCATAAGTTACCAACTTGATGAGCATATCTACTAGAGCAATGTGTAATGATAACGGGGCGAGTTTCCGGCTTATTGCTGGATCAACGGATCATCGTGGTTGCGTGAAAACCACACACTTCCCATCCCCTGCCATTGTTGGTCAATTCAAGACTGGTTGGCGCTAACATTTAAAGGCTAGGCTTATCGTATGCTAAGTGTTTTTTGAATTACGGGACTCTTAGCCGAAGGTAGTTATCGCTGTCAAAGTACGTACATGGATGAACAGCTGTGACACGTTCCCATGGCATAAAAGCAAAAATATATCCCAGGTTAGTCCTATCATCTTTCTTGTAATCTCAATTAACTTTCTGAATTGACCTTCGTAATATCTAAAGAATCCACGCAGTGCATTTTGTTATATTATCTGAATATGTTAACATATTTTTTCTTCATTTTTAATTAGCTGTTTTTAGGGAAAGTCGACTGTGGAGAAGAAAGGCATCCCAGGTACAATGTGAAAATTTATTTTGTGAATTTACAATGATTCGTTGTGCAGCAAAAAATTACAAGGACTTCACTGTAAAAGTACTCACAAAAATGTTTTTTTACACGAATTTGTGGTAGAAAACCTTTTTAAATGTTTTTACAGTTAAATCCTTATCATTATTTTGCTGCACTGTAAATTCAGAATTTTTTTTATTAATACAGTGTACGATACATGTAAAACAGCGTTTTCTCGTTTTTGTAAATTAAGACTTTAGAGAGTTTAAATGAAACAGTAAAAAATTGTCACTACATCACCATGGGGATCCATTCCCATGAAATAGATAACTACTTTGGAAAAAAAATTGAGTAAGAATAAGTGAAAAGCGGAAACAGTGCCGTTTTGTTTCAGTTGACAAGTACAACGATATTCACGTTTACACTTTTAGTGAACAAACAAAGAAAAGTTATACGACCAAAATACTAGGAAGTTCGGTTGAAAAGCTTAAAACCACTGTATACGGACGATTACACGGAAACTTGCGCGGACGATTTTGCATTTACCACACAAGGTTTCTCAAATTAATCTTGACAGTAAAGTTTTGGTTGGCAATCCCTAGAATCTCACGAAGAGATATCTCTGAAAAAAGTATAAATAATTTACGATTGTTCAAGGAATTTGTTTGTTTTTTCCAAAATTCTGAATTACGGAAATTTCTCCACGATAGATTCCAGATATTATTAATTTTAAAATGTTGATCGAAAAATTATCGAAAAATGCGCAAAAGGTAGGGAAAAATCGTCAACGTAAGTTTCTAATTTCTGCAATTCAGTCAATTTAAAATAAGAGAAATGGTATACAGTGGCCTTAAGGCCATTCAATGTATTCTAGGTATATAAGGAGCATACCTAGGTTATACTAGGTTGCACCTAGGTTATACTAGTAGGTTATACTAGGTATACTGCCCTTGTCTTGGTGACGATTACACGAAAAACTTGTGTAGGCGATTTTGCATTTACCACCCAATGTTTCTCAAATTAATCTTGACAGTAAAGTTTTAATTGATAATCCCAAGAATCTTACGAAGAGACATCTTAGAAAAAGAGCAAAAATAATTTACAATTTTTCAAAGAATTATTCGGCTTGTTTCCAAAATTCTCAATTTCGGAAATTTCTCCCCATTAGATTCTAAATATTATTAATGCCAAAATTTTGGTCGAAAAAATATGGAAAAATCTGCAACACTTATAGTGAAATCGTCCACGTTATTTTCTAATTTCTCTCATTCAGTCAAAGTAAAACAAGAGAAAGGGTATACAGTGGCCTGAAGACGAACACAAACAGCAGCCACGTAAGGTCATCTCGTGGAACGAAGCAAAAACAACTCTCACTCCATGGTTACAATTCAACCCATCCCAATCCTTATGATGACAACATACCCCAATCGAACCCTTTACCAACAGCAATAGTTAGGGATACTTTCTTTCTTTTCGCGTAACAATTCAAAATGTGCACGTGTCCCAATATGGCGACCCATACGAGCTATGTATAGCAACTATGCCTGAAAGAGGCTCGAATTTTCGACACAACTCACTGTCGTTACGTCAACAATCTGATCTTCGACAATTCCGAAGAATGCTTCCATTTGCTCTAGCTGACGAAAGAATGTTTATCCTTTTGTTCGTGGCGGTCTCTACAAATAAATCTTTCTTAGAAGCTGCGTATTGCGTAACATTCCTCATCTCCCAGCGCTTCCTAGGGGGAATTCTAGAGGTTAGCGGCTTGTCATCCTCAAGTGCTCTGGAACAAGTCCTTCTACTTATAGAACAAATCAAGGGTATGCCACTGGAGGATATTAAGGGCAACATCAAGGCAGTGATTAACTGTTACGTTACTTTCCATATATATACACGTCCGCTAGTACCAAACTAAGCTGCCGGAAACGTCACAGTTGAAAGATCACCAGTTACCTTGGTGTTGAAGCGACTACAGAAAAGCTCAATCTTCAGCACTATAAAAAAAATGTCCAGCTATTTCTGTTACGGGCGTGTCTCACCTAGACGGAGATTGATTCTTGTTTACCAGAAACAATTTACTTTCAGTAAACCGAATGCAAAGTGTCCCCAAGGCTAAAGTGGCAGCCGCTTTGTTTCCGGACACTTTCATTGTTACTCTATGTTAAACGTGTTCATTGTTCGTAAACCACCCTGCCGAAGTCCTTTCTGTCTATATTTTTTTAGCTGATTTTTGGGTGGATTAGCCATCCGATCAGCACGACAATGCACTTCGGTGCATCCACAGCTACTAGCATGACTTAACAAGTTTGGTATTGCTAACCCGTTGGCAATAGTGGGTAATACCATTCATCTATTACCTTTTCTATCGTTGAGGCAACGTACAGTAGTGATTTCTTATTTATTTAACAATATCCGGTAAAAACTCTGAAAATCTTCAATTGAAAATAAATGCATTCTTATGGGGATTAAAGAGCGCAATTTTAATCGGATTAAGCACATTATTAAATATTTCTACCACCTGGAAGGTACAGTCTTGAAATTTACAGTTGATGTCGTTTTATTGAACAGGATAGGATTTTAGAAACTGGCATATTGTCTTTTTTACGACTGATTTAAAATCGTCTATGCGCTACCGACCATATGGAGCGGTTCTGTTTGCGAAATAACACCGATTTTTACCTACGAGGCGCAGTGAAAGGAACAGTTGGACGATGACTCAAAAGTCTGATGATCTCTGCATCTTTTTTTCTACTTAAAAAAAAGACGCTTGGAACACACCTCTAAGTCCCTGAATGGTGAATCAGTACCGTAAGTTTAATGAAATTCGAACAAGGACAACACCCAACAAGGTTGGTGCACTTCGCTTAGGTACGCGTATCCTTCATCTTCGCCTTCGCGTTTTATTGTACAACACGTAGGCGGCTTTCCCTAAGTTGGAAGATCCGGTTGATGTTGTTCGCGTTCACTGGAGACATTTCATATCGCATATGGAAAGCTTGTCTACAAAATCTTGGGAAAATCCTGTCTTTCGCTTGTGTGAAAACTTGCAAAAAATATTAACTTTCTGCCTGTTGTTATAGTTTCGAATTTTTTGTGATTATTTTTTTTGCTATTTCTTTATAATTTGTCACAATAATAAGAAATTAGGTAAAAAAATCTTGTCTTGTGAATAGGAAATTGCTCATCACGTGACCTCTTCACCTAAAAAGAGGATGCACGAACGCTAAGGCGTGCACGGGCAATCTTCGAATCGAGTTAAGTGGGATCTGACAGTTTGTGATAATCTTCCGTAACGGAAGCAGCTCACTCCATGTGTTTAAAGATAGGGAGAGGATTTAGAATGGACGGAAGTAGGCCAAGATGGTGGAAAGAGAATTTTGAGGGGAAGATGGGGGTCAATGCTAGGGTTTGTGATCTAGTATAACAAAGGTGGGAGGTTAACATTGTCCTACTCAGATTTTATGAAGCAAAAAAGGGGGAAATGCCTTGCAGCGCACATTTGTCCCTCATCTTTTCGGCTATGTGATCCACTAGGATGCGTCTTGTTTCAAGCAAAGTAAGCCTAGAAGGCAAGAGATCCAAGCTCTGAGTGTTTTACAATGCTAATAAAAAAGATAACGCCCTAGGAATAAAGTCAGGTAATTTAGGCCGCCGGTGCGTGAAGAACGCCAAGGCGTCAAAAATTCTTGCATTGGAAAGATGAAGTATTTTTTTTTTTTCGTTTTTTGTGAAATTTATTAAAAATCGAAAACGTGGGGCGCACAACGGAAAGGTTTTTCTGGAAAAGGTTTGGTTTTACATTTATTTTAGGCGTCTGGCTTATGTCGGTTAGCCACGAAAGATTCATAAGTGAAACGAGGCATAGAAGGACAACATTGGACACGAAAAACGGAAAAGAAAACAATTGGAGTTACTCCTGTTCTTGGTGGGGTTTTCTTCCGTTTTGGTCCGAAGCACAAGCTCACCTTGATGGATTGCGTCAACTGCGCATAATGTCACTTTTTATTCGCTTTTAAGTAGGGAATGCACTATTGTTTGACGAAAATTTGAAAGTGTCGCGAATTGTCAACAACTTTCACCGTTTGTTGGGATCGAATGACCTATTCCTTCATTCGCGTTACCTTCCTTCAGAAAGGGTTCGCTGTTACTCGAAATTTCAGTTAAATTGTGCTGTACAGTAGTTTTCGTATGGTATCTCGGAATGGCTATAAAAACCGAGTACCCAAAACCGTCCACTTCCCCATCGTATGCGGTAACGTGACCGGACGATCTGTGGTTGCTCCGGCCAGTTAAGGTTTTCTGTACTCGGTTTCCTGAACACTCTAAAAGGGTTACCCAAAGTTGTTCTACGACTTGGAAATTTCCCACACATTTACGGCAGGAGTAGAGCAATGCAAGAAGGATTACCTTTTAAAGGTAATCGTTCTTTTAAAGGAACCCAAACTCTTTTTTGGGGAGGGAGTTCAAGCAAATCTTTGAAGGTCACTTCTTAAAGGTTTTCCCCGTATGGTGGCGTCCCTTGTAATTGCAAAGCCCACGCATAACTCAGCAAAGCGGAAGTTTTGCAAACGTGGCGTCAGGCAAAGAAAAGTCGGTTTCCGTATTATCTCTACGTTTCTATATTTTCTGTATAATATGTTTCTTTTTTCTCAGTATTTCATTAAACAATCCTAACAGTTAAGTTTTGGATTGTAATATCTAGTGCACACCGTCGAGTTTTTCTCTAATTTTTAGTCAATTTGTAAAAGCGAATCAATGTTTTAATATTTTATTTGAATTCCCTTTTAAGTAAATGAATACTTTTGGGCGTTTTTTTAAAATAACTTGCTCTCTTTTTGCAAATTTACGAAGAACTGTTTGAAGAAAATCTTAACGATGTGCACCAGATATTACCATCAAAACTTTACTGTCGAGATTGTTTAATCAAATACTAAGTAATTTTGGCCAAATCACTGACGCCGTTTCGCATGTTATTCCCATACTTAGGTTAGGTGCACTGTAGCCGAAAGGCCACTTTATACCTCTTTCTCTTGTTTTACATTGACTGAATGTGAAAAACGAGAAAATCCCTTTGAACGCCTATCAATAATTGTTGTGTACTTTTCGGTTATTTTTGGAACAAAACTGTAAAATAATAATACCTAGAGACTAACATGGAGAAATTCTCGCCGACACAGAATTTTTGAAAAAAAGCAAACAAATTCCATGAGCTATTGTAGATTATCTTTGCCTTTTAACAAAAATATCTCATCGTAAGACTCTAGGAATTATCAGTTAAACTTTACTGTCAAGATTACTTCGAGAAAAATTGAGTGTTAAATGCAAAATTGTCCACGCAATTTTCCATATAATCGTCCAAAAGAGAAGGGTCGTATACTATGACCTTAAGAGTTGGACTTACTGCGTGCAGCCATCCAGTTTATTAAAAAACGACGTGAACCTGCTTACTTATGCACGATTCGCCCCATTACTGCGTAGGAATTGTATTTATAAGAACAACGAAGATCGGAAGTAACGATTGTATGCAAGTTGCTACTGTCGAACCTCGGTTGTATTATAGAATAGATCGCTTGTTGAAGAACTATTCCAGAGTACAAGTCCTTAATAATAAAAGAGACTCATGTACCGAAGCATTTTTTTTGTATCTTTTCTATGTGGCGTACCTACGTACTCGCTTGTTCTAATTGTCTTGTGGGACAAAGTGACTGCGAATACTATTTTCGCTGCCTTTTTTTGTTCTTTTCTATTACGACGCACATACAAAGTCCTTTTACTGTATGTTAGTCTATTACGGTACGTTGATGAATTATGCTTCAGTTTAACATTGTTGGCCAAGCTAGACCTCCGCTGACCTTCTCGACTTCACGGAACTGCCGAACATTTTCCTTGTATGTTTGCACAAGGTTGCACTAACAATTAGCAAAACTAATGGTTAGTGAAGTCATAAAAGCAAAACGGAGTGATAGATCAATTGAAACGCGTCAAATAGGCCCGTTCCGCAAAACGGGCACGTGCGTTAAGCTAACAATTGAAGTTGGCTGGGAACTGTGCACTTTAAACGGACCTTGGGATGGCCAATGTCATCGTGTCGATATATCGATGCTTCACTAACAAAGACCTTGTTGTTTTTGACGGTCAAGTGCTGCCATAATCCACGAGCTGGTCGCGAATGTTACGTTCCAACCATTAACCGAATCGATTACGCTTACCTTCGCGCAAAAGATCAACTTTTGTGGTTAACTAAAAGCGCGCGACTTCGCCGTTTATTTTCCAAGGCTTGAAACTTGTTCCTTTTGAAGGCCGTTCAGTAGTTTTCTTGTAAATGAGTTTGCGACTTAATTGTTGGGTGGCAGACTCTTTTCAATCTTGTGGAACATCAAAACGTGACTATCAATGGGAAAATACTGTAGGTGATCGTGATGAACGAACAAACCTAGTTGAAGGTTCATCGGGAGCAATACGTTCCCTGGGAAGAAAGGGAAAGTTCTCTAGACTCCATTTTTTACGACTCCTTTGTTGTCGCCGAATAATGGAGTTTCCTTGGTGGAACCTATCTATTTGCTCTACGGTATTTCATCTGATTGCCTCATAACATTCAGACAACTTTCTTTTCTGCCCACTTATCCAGTTTGGTGGAACTTGGCTTCCACCGAACACAGATGTAGTGCAACAATATCGTGGTTTGGAGATTCATAGCTTCACTTGACATGCCCTGATTATTTGCGAGCCTTCGATTTTCAGACACAATACGCGAAGGCACCATCCAGTACGTCTTGTTAACATAGGATGGAAATTTCACACAGCCCAATCTCTAATTACGCAATCCAATTTCCATTTTATAGGTAAAATACCACGGTGAGTGTGCGCGAAAGGAAAGAGCGTGACCAGCGCATTAAACATTGGCCAGATTGCGTGTTACTCATTCCTTCCACGAGCGAAGGATTTTTTTGTGATTTTCTTATTTACTTTTTCATTTCGTGCCGTCTAGAAAGACACACAGCTTATTATTCTTGACCAGTCAAGTAGGAAGCTGTTTGGAACACGAACGGTCAGTACCGATGATGTACATTACAATTACGATTGCTCAATGTTACGACCAACGGAGTTAACTTGAAAAGTCCATAAACTTAAGACTGACTTTCGAATACGCTAGCATGTGTGGCTGCAGTTACATTGAAATAAACTCCAGCTTAGAGTAGAGTTTACATGAAAGTAACTCATAACTTTTCAAATATCGAATACTTCGCAAAGAGGGCAAAATAGCCGTTAAAAGTATGACAGACTTCCGGTGCAAAACATCTAGATTGTTGTAATTACAATGGAATATTTCCTAATACATTAGAAGACTTATTATCTGCCCCTAGTTAAGCCGGCTGCCGCCTTAAACGGACACGTTTTCCTCATTTTCTTTTAACGCAAAGCCAATTTTCATTGCAGATTCTGGTAAAAAATGAAATAAAACGACAAAAACTCAAACAGTCTAAGTTAAGTAAAAGTTCATTTAGATTTATTTTGGGGGGTTTTCGAGTTTAATTCAACAAGAAGCAATCGTTTCAAATTATTATTATTGTACTATTGCTATTTTATATGCTTTCGTATTATCCAGTTTTTCAAGTTTTGTTTGCTTGCCTGATTATCCAGCTTATCAAATTTTATTTTCGAATTATCCAGCTTTTCGAATTTTTAACGTAGGTTCCATTCACGTACCTGTCGGGTAAGAGAGCTTCTACTATAAGGAGTTGCAATTCTATCCGGTTAACAGTTTAAATCGTTTGTTATTGCCATGAATTTGGTCAAGTCTTCTATTTACTACAGACTTCTTCCTTTTCTTTAAGAAAAGAGTATTCGTCCAACTTGCGGCGCATTTATACGGTTTTGTCCCCATTAATTGGATTGTCGTGAGTGCTCGTGTCAATCCGTTCCCTAGTCCTCCAATTGGGGATGACGTCAGTATGTTACTTGTGATGAATGGAACGCACCTCCATCGTTAATTGAGTCTTGACTGCTCGACCATTGACTTTCGCAAAGTAAAGCAGCTTTCCTCCGTTGGCGTATAACTTAATCAAATTTGTAGTCTGAGCAAAACGTATCTAGCTAGCATACAACTGGTTCTATTACGAGCGACACCCTAACTATAATTGATATTACCAAACCTCGTTTTTCCCTGAGTCAGCTGTCCCAATACAAGGGGTTGACCCACATTATCAGTTCGTGTTGATGATTCATACGCCACGCTCGTTTTATTTGGCCTGTACCACACGTAGTACTGTGTACACTTTGGCCCAGTACATAGCAACGATTAAAACAAAAACCATTACGGTTGTAAGAGGCACTCACCTCTAATTGGCGGGAATAATCCTCGGCAATTTTCTCATTCTGCAGACTGAGCTCTTCGTTTTTCTCCAAAAGCGCTTTGCCCAGTTCAGCGGCCAAGATGAGGTCTTTTTCTTTCTGCACTAATTGGGAGTACAAATCTTGGGGATGGCCGGAAACGCCACTGACGCTCTCAGAATCCATGGACACATGATACTGCACCTCAGCCGCGTTTTCTCGCCCCAAACCCCGGGCCTCCATTTCGTAGATGTAATCTTCCAGATGATACTTGCTCGAATGGTCGTGCATAATGTTGGGATGCTCGTAGTCGGAGTTGTTGTCGTTGTGAACACGGGAATCATAGCGAGCTTCTCGCATTCCTGTTTACAGCCCAATCAGCGAAACATTACACCCCAAACGTGCAAACTCTTGACACCCATTAAGACAATAACAATGCACTCCAAACTGCAAGGCTTGTTAACAGCCACAGTCACAAATTCAAGTCCTTTCCACAAAATAAATAAAATAAAAATAACGACCAAAAAAATTCTTTTGTGCCACAATTAGCCTTGAATACGAAATCCTCCCCAAAACGCGCAACACTCGTCAAATGCTGGCGTAAAACGAGACTATGAGGGTTTGTGGGGAGGGGGAATAAGAGAATGTGAAAGGTGAGATGCGGGTTTACGCCAAAACCATTCAACGCTTTAAAGTCACTGCTCCAAATTTGACTCCAGATATTATTCGAACGCGCAGGATAAAATGTTATCACAGTAATCCAATTGTGCGGAAATTTTCTTTAAAAAAATCCGGAATACACTGTCAACAATGAAAACGTCGCAGGATGGCGTAAAGAGTGTTAATTAAGCGAATCCCAGGAAAGAATGGTTGGGGGGAATAATTAGGGATCCAGTTTGAGATTCACTTGACTCTTTGCGTAGGAGGTAGAACACAAATGCGATGGCGGAATGTTTTGTCCATGCAAATGTCCGTGTCTAGTTATAAAGGTTGGGAGATTGTGTATTGGATGTTTCCAAGCAACGCGAAATCAACACGGACGCACGTCGTGGTAGCGTTTGCACGGCAAAACGCAGGCCCTTGTGGCGGAGACCACGATGGGAACTCGACTAAATGCTGAAAGGAAGGAACAGCGTACTCAGACACTGTGTGGCAAAGGGGCGCACCTGGATCCTGTTCTCCTTTTTTCAGGCGTTCCATCGCTGCCAGGTATGTTTGGAGAGAAGAGGAGAGTTAAAAAGGCACCCAGGCATCAAAGAGAGCCAAGCCGTAACGTCTGTACCCACAAAGCCACACACACAGCAAGTGACCAACCCTGGCGGAGCACATGATCCCGCCTTTCCATGGTCTTACCTTGGAATTCATAAGGCCGAGCGAAATTCCTTCCGTGTTGGCTCCAGCGGCCATATCCTGTGGGGACGGATAATCTTGGGAGTGGGGACAACTTGTTTTGACCTGTTACTTTCGCGTGTCGGAAGTCGGAGGCTGGGGAGAAACGGAAATGATAAGAAAAGAATAGGCTTGTCAATTTTGCTTCTGGCAAATGAGGCTAGCTGTGAAGATGAAAGGGGTTTGTGGACAAGGGAAAGCTGTTAATTGAAGGGTTACACCTGGCTTTCTTGGGTGTGAACTACTGTATCGCATTATCGGCTGTCAGTAAGATTGTATAATGTAGTTTTCCGTTTCAGGAAACTCCATTGTGTTGCGTTCAAATTTGGAAGTTTTTGAGAAGTTCGGTTTTGCTAATAATAGGAATTGAAGTGTGGTTTGTGAGTTAGATTTCGATGGCGGGAGCAATTGACAAATAGTTTTAAGAGTTGTCACAATTTCGAGCTGTAAGTCGTAAAATTTTTTATAGTGTGGTGTGTGAATAGAACGCGTAAGTAAGGAAATGAGAGCGCGAGTCTTCGCTTGGCGCTATGGCCGGGCGAACCGGGTTTGGCCCGGTTTGTTCAGACAGATGAAGCTACGTAGACGTGATTCTTGCATGGAGTTCGCGAGGGGTACGGGTCAAAACGGCCACTGTACAAAACGGCCAGGCCCTAGTTAAAACGGCCAGTGTACAAAACTGCCACCCCAAAACCAAAACGGCCAACCCCAGTACCAAAACGGCCAGCCCCAGAACCAAAACGGCCAGCCAGAACCAAAACGGCCAGCCCGGAATACCAAAAAATACCAAAACGGCCAGCCCGGAATACCAAAAAATACCAAAACGGCCAAATCTGAAATATTTTTATGTTCGTAGACGTTGTTAAATTTTGTAGAATTGTATGAGCTAGCAAAAGGCATGTAAATTGTCGTATTTGAAAATTTAAGGAATTAATACTTTTAACTGAAAAGGTAGTAATTACTAGTAAGACTATTTAGTATCTTCGTAATAACTGAAGTATTACATTGTTGTATGAACTAATACATGGTGCGTAAATTATGCGAAACTATGTGTATATTGCTATATGGTAATTTAATAAAGTTTAAGGAGAATCTTTGAAAAAGTTAAGAGAAGCAGATTGTAATAAAATGTTACAATGTAATACTTCAATTATTACGATGATACTAAGTAGTCTTACTAGTAATTACTACCTTTTCAGTTAAAAGTATTAATTCCTTAAATTTTCAAATACCACATTTTACACGCCTTTTGCTAATTAATACAATTCTAAAAAATTAAA
>JAHZNP010001368.1:0-20810 GCA_020615345.1 Triops cancriformis
TTTGGGGGGGGATGGGGGGTTCGAACCCCCCCCCCCCCGAATTTTTTATTTTATAATGGGGAAGATAGGAGAATGAACAAGTGTCCAAAAAATTGCATATTAACCCCCCCCCCCGAAATGAAATCCTGGTTACGCCACTGCGTGGGGCTCATGCAATATTTGACCTGTTTTCCCACAAAGTAACTAGCTGACATACTTGCATTAAGTTACTTTATAGACTTAAATATGTCTTTATTTACGAGAATCTACAGGCGACAGCCCAATCTACATCCGAACCAATGAACGACCATGCCTGCCGAAAACAACATTGCCTTTTTGCGCATAAAGTTATTTAGTGTGATGTGAGCGCAAAATTTTCACAAATCCGACAGTAATCTTTGAAAATCAACAAAGCAAACACGTTCACAATAATTTGTTTTCGTTCACAGAACTGGGCCAACATTTCCTACCGTTTTCTTTATTTGCCTTGTCTATCGTTAACGTGCAATTCGTTGACCCTCAAACGGGGCAGTTACCCACACTTCGGCTTAGCAACTTAAATATAAGGGGCCTACCAAGTCATAGAAAAGACAGTTCCAGTAGGTTAATCCTGCATTTGTTGTGAACATTCTGGAGTACAAGGAATGTGGCGGAGCAGATTTCTAGCTCTTGGCCTGGCGCTCCTGGTATTAGCAGTTTCCATTTGTGAAGCAGGAATTACAAAATGCGAGGTAGATTCCCTTCTCTATCTGTTCGTATATAATGTCTCTTTTAAAATGGCAGCCGAAAGGGAATGAAATTCGTTGTATGAAAAGAGGTCACTACTCGAACAAAATTCAAGTGCGAAACACCGGATCATCGAAAGTGACTTTCCGTATTGGTTTTCGCCTTACGCCTTGCGGATGGCCAGGGTCTGAATATGCAAACGAGAAGATGGAAATTACTGTCGGAAGCTCTATTTCCTTCGACATGCCTTTTACCAAGTTGGGTAAATGCCGCGAAGCTCTAATTCATGACTGCAAAAGAGACGACTCACAACCAGCTGACTGCAATAGCATTTTAGCGGCATCCGTTTCATGATTCTATTTTTATTTGTCACATATTGTTGTTTGTTTCTTTTAGTAATAAAAAAATATGTCGCGCTTTAGCCATTTGATTTTCACAATCGATGTATGTAAAGAGTGAGGCATTTGTAAGCAAATACGGTTAATAGACGAGGAAGGCAACGAGCCCAGCTCACGCTAGATTCCCCAATTTTAAAATAAATCGACTCGCGTTATGATAACCCTTTCAAATCTATTGGTTCATTACAAGTTTTAAAATATGAGAAAATACAGTTCTACTTTACAGCCTTTACGTTTCTTTCTTAAAATGGCGCATGAGTTACATGAATTACAGTAGAGGAGACTAGGCAGAATCACAACTATCCAGAGGCGTAACGAGGGTCAACGGCGCCCAGGGCAAAGAGAAAATCAGCGTCCCCCACCCCGCCCCGCCCTTTTACGCTAACTTGTCATGTATTGCGACAGTCAAATTTCTTTTAGTGGCACCAATTAAAAAAAGTATAAAATACTACAAATATTTTACCAAGTTGTATTTTAGGTAAATTTTCATGTTTTAGTACGTATCACTTTAAAACGCCTCACTTGATATAATTTTTACTCAGATATTTTTGGTAGGATGTTCATAACTGCGCGAGGATTGGCAACAGGATTCTTATGATTACACAATAGTAAAATATAATAATAAAATCCAATTAATAATTTGCAATGAACAAATATAAAACATTTGGGGGGAAAATCTGACCTTATGTTGAAATGCTACTTTTATGGCTTTCCCCGAAGCAAACTTGTCTATTATGTCGTCGAAATTCACCCGTTCGGTCTCCTCTCGTTCAATGCCAAGTAAAGCTAAAGACGACAATCTTTCTTGACTCACTGACGCCCTCATAAAGGACAAAATCAGCTTAAGGGGCAATGGACACCAAAAACGCAAATAGAGATTTTGATGGATTATTACAATAAACATTCATCTAAGAATAATGGATTTTGTTTCGATTTTTTCTGACGAGCCGTTCTGGAGATATTTATTTCCAAAGTTTTGGCATTTTCCCGCCCTTGAGAATCGTGACCTCACGTGCGTGAAGATTTGAATTTCAGATTTCTTATTTCCTAAATATCTTCGTTATTATTTAGCATCTGGGAAAAAGAAAAATATATTTCGCTAGATTTTTCGCTCTTTTTTATAAGACAAAGTTGTTTTTTGGTGTCTATTGCTCTTTAAGCTTACTGAAAGACCGTTCACAGCAGGCAATCGAAATTGAGATCGTAAGCATCATCTGGACAGCAGTTCTTTAATTTGGAAAAACATCTTCGTCGCCATATTGAACAATAAATTCGAGCAATTCAAGAGTGTTACATACTGGAACTTTTGTTCAGTTTCTGTGAGCATTCTACAATCTAGTATTTCCTCGTAGAGTTGAGATCCTTCAATATCGGTACTCCTAAATTATTTCATAGAAGAGGAATAAACTTATTCCCTAACTTTGAAAATTAAAATAAAAAAGTGCACATACCAGGTGGTCGGCAAATTCTGTGGACGCTCTTTGACTTTTTTATACTTTTTCTCACTAAGTCACTTAAAACTTAAAATTCTGAAAGAATTTTCCCAGTAGTCCTTTTCTGTCTATCAGTTCTTTACCGACTAAAAAATCAGATCGTTCCTACCCCTCAATCT
The DNA here is from genome assembly GCA_020615345.1 of Triops cancriformis. NCBI lineage: Eukaryota > Metazoa > Arthropoda > Branchiopoda > Notostraca > Triopsidae > Triops > Triops cancriformis. Next base: position 2,716 of record JAHZNP010001368.1, read on the forward strand.
GACCAATTCTCAACCCATATCGCAAACGGTGGGGTTCACGTAGGTTGACCTTCTAGGACAGGAAATAAAAAGGTGCTAATTATTCCAAGAAGCTGCCGTATGGTCAAGCTGGAATCCTTCAGCATAGCGACCGATATTTACGAAAGAAACCGCGAACAAGTGACATAGGACAAAATGTAGAGTGAAGCAAAGGAGATTATTTTGCATGAAAAATGGCGCCCCCCTCAAACTGGCGCCCAGGGCACGAGCCCTGCTCACCCTACCCTCGTTACGCCTCTGCAACTATCAACGGTTTTTCCTTCTTCACTTAGCCACAAACTAACCTACAGTTCGAAGATTTATTCACTACGTGAAAGGGTGTCCTGGATATGCGACAAGCTATTTATGCTTTGAAACATCTAATATAAGAGTAGGGAGTCATACAAAACTAGCTCCTCCATGTGTTATACTATATTGTCATAGTGCTCGTAAAACTATGACACGGGAGTGTTCCATTTTTTTACCCCTATGAAAATTTGTCAGACAAATTTGTAGTGCTGTTTCTGCATTTGCGTTGGCTCAACATTTCATGTGAACACCTCCTTACGTAGGGGATTAGTGGGTTTTAACTCCCCACTTCCGAAATTTTTGTTTTATAAATAGTAGATATAAGAAAAACCCTATAATTGCCAACGCCCTATGCAAAAGTATGCCCCCCCCCCTCCGAACCAAACCTTGCATACGTCACTACATGTAAAATACATATTTTTATTTAACGGAACTAAAAATGGTTATACATTTAGATAAACATACATACGTACATGCAATTCAGAATAAAAACTTGTAAATTGCAAGTATGGATAAAATACGGAGAACACAGAATGAAAGACAAGTTCTGTCTCCAAGCTTTCTGTTTCTTGCTGTTTAATAAACTAGCCCTGGTGAAGACAAAGGGCACACCTCTTTCTCTTCTAAGGCAAAAAACATCTTTTGCCTGGTTATGTGAACGCCTTGGTTTCCTACTTTCTTTTCTCCAATGCATCAGAAAACCACCTAGCATCTAAGAAAGGTGGGGTTGAACAGGCTTTCTAAGACGTTTTCCGACTTTCGTCTTAGATGTGTGCTAGGTAGCGAAATCAAATATAGCTAAAAACACAAAATAAAAACACACGAGCAATTAAAAGCGTGGCTTCTTGGTCAGCCTAGAAGCGCGCATATGAAAGTGATGACGATGGTTACGAAATTTTAATACAGACTCCTGCGATAAGTCAAAGCAAATATATTTAAACGACTACGGCAAAGAGCGCAAGCTCACGCTGTTGCTAGCCAAATAAAAAAATACGGAATGAAATGTATTAGGTTGTTCGTTAAGTCCGTACGTATTTCGACCACTCTCGCATTAAAACAGTTCGGGTATTTCTCCGACTGCCCATGTGCTCTTTTGTGTTTACAAAGAAGCAAGTCTGGTGTCTCACTGACATTTAAACTACAGTTTGATCATTCTTGATGTGAATATCGAATTTCTATTCAACGTTGAAAGGTGAACGGTACCGCGGGAAATTATCGCCATTTTTGCGTTATAATTTCCACAAACGTCTCAACGCTTCGGAAACTACTAAAAAAAATTCTGTAGTTTATCATCCTGATGCCCTAAAAGATCACGCGGTGCGGAAACGGTGTCCGTTGTTTCGAAGTGGGAATTTTTATTTAAGATGGTTACTGACTGGTCACACTTAATAGGTCGATACGGACCAAATAATGACTTTTGTGGACATAAACTCACATTTGACGATTGAGGAGATGCAGGAGCTCGTTAGTGTATCGCGTAAAAGCGTTGTGATCCACCCGAAATCAGTTAAAACGTGAACACGGCGGACGTCAGGCTCCCGCACCAGTCTGGCATCAGCCTGGCCAACAGAAGAGCCGTAGACTTCCATAAGACAAAAACACACATCTTTGCCGCCCTGACAAAAAAATTCGAAGTTTCCACGAATGGTCCGTCGCACAATTCTTATAGTCCTGACATTGCTCCATCGGATTATCATCTTTTTATCTTTCTTCAAAATTTCCTTTATGGGAAAAATTCGAAAATCTGGAGGCTATAAAAAAGCACCTCGATCAGTTTTTTGAAAAAAAAAACACAAGATGTTCTGGGAGAAGGGCATCTTCGAACTACCCTATCGTTAGGCTTAGGCGGCTGAACAAAACGGTACATACACAATTTAAAAAAGTCGTTACGTACAGAGAAATTCGTTTTCAAATTGTCACTAAAAATACGCACGGACTTAACGAACAATCTAATATATAATTGTCTCATGAAAGATGTGGAGATGATGAAACCAATCATATTTCTTCAGGGAGTGGCCTTCAGTTCAACGACTGGTCCACAGTTGTTTGTTTTCACTTCAAGTGTTTCAAACTGAGCTCAATACTCTGACCCGTTCCCTTATTTACTTATCGATAACGTGCAATTCATTCACCCCTTAAACGAAGCAGTTACCCGCAATACGGCTTTAAAAGGGTATAAAAGGCCTAGCAAGCAAGCCATGAAGAAGGTAGTTATTGCTAGTACTGCGAATTTCCTGTTGTTTCAGAAATGCGTCAGCTCAGATTACTAGCTTTCGCCCTTGCTGTAGTCGTAATAACGATTGCCTCATGTGGAGCAGACACTACTAAATGCGAGGTATAAGTCACTCTTTTAAAAATTATCTAACAACTCTACATCTAAAAAGTTACAATTGTAGTCTACAGGGAACGAAATCCGTTGTAGTAAAACAGGGCCGAACTCCGACAGAATAAACTTAAGAAACGTCGGATCATCAAAAGTTACCTTTCGTATTGTATTATTGCATTCCGCGTGCGGGTTGCCAGGAGCCGAATATGCGAACCGAAAAATGGACATTAATGCCGGGGACTCCCTTTCCTTTGAGATGCCATTTACCAAGGGAGGCAAATGCCGTGAAGCGGTCATCCAAAATTGTAAAAAAGATGGCTCGCAATGGTTGGACTGTAATCAAATTCTAAAAGCTTCAGTCTTATAACCGTTACAATAGGGGAGAATGTGAACATTAAACTGTCAGCGGTTATTCGTTTTTAAGTTGATGTCTTAACTATTGATATGTTATCGTGCCGCAGTTTAACTAATCCTTTGAAACATGCTGTAGAGTGCAGCAATAACATGTTCTTGTAAAAATGGCTTCATTTGTTTAGCCCTCAATATCACTTTTGGGCTTTCATCGCTCATGTCAGACCGCTGTAAAGAGCTGGATACTCAACGTTTCACATTTTGGCCTGCAAGTTATGCTTTTCTCGTCAATTACATAGCGAACTTAGATTTATTTACTTTTCCCAAACACACCTTGTGCTTTACCCATGCAACTTTTACCACGGATATTTGCTACTACGTAGTGTTGCTTACATTTTTCACGGACCTAGAAAGTCTATAGTTTTGTTTCCATTGCCTCCAATTCCTTTTAACCACGCTCTCCTTTACGTGTTAATAGTATGCGGCCGTGTTGAAATTTAATACAGAATAATTCGCTTATTAGCATTTTACGACTACAGTTTATACGAGCTCATGATGCACACTTGAATTACAACTACCGCGTGTTGGAGCAACCATCCCCCGTTTTAGTAGAAATAGTTTAATAGAAGGGGTACGATCTGCCTTATTTGCAGTTTTACTCCATAACCTATAAATGCATGTAATTCCACTTCTTTCCAGTACGAAAAAATAACATTTTCAGATTTCGTAAATTATGCCGTAAATTTTGCTAATTATTTTAGTCAATCTATTTTTTATTTTTGCACTACCCAGCGGTTTATTATTGGTAGTATACCTTCAGTTTTGCGGCAAATACAGCCTTTGAGTTCAACGATGGTTCTTGGTCAATTTTCGATGATTTCGGGGTTCACGTAATCCCGGAGAAAAATAGTTAAAAGTATTAATTTGCTGAAAACGGAACCCAAATCTGATGTTTAATGTTGGATTTGTTACCTAGGAAGTTTCAGAAAACTATTTAAAACCCGAAACTAACCGACAAATTGAATTCCGTTTTCGCCAATACATTAGATAAACAGTGATTCAGTGTATCTTAAAGAGCAATAGACACCAAAAAACAACTTTGTCTTATAAAAAGAGCAAAAAATCTACTTTCCGGATACATGTTTATTTTTCCCAGATGCGAAATAATAACGAAGATATTTAGGAAATAAGAAATCTAAAATTCAAATTTTCACGCACGTGACGTCACGCTTCTCATGGGAGGGAAGAAGCCAAAACTTTGGAAATAAATATCTCCAGAACTGCTGGTCAGAAAAAAATCAAAACAAAATCCTTTATTTTTAGAGTAATGTTTATTATAATCATCCATCAAAATCTCTATAGTCTATTCGTTTTTTGTGTCCATTGCCCTTTATGGCCGCATATGTAGAAATAGTTTTTCGAAAAAAGACTGACATTTGACTCGCTTTCTACAAACTAACTAAAACTTTTTAAAGAAAATCTCGACGATTGCACTAGATATTACAATCAAAAACTTTACTGTTCAAATTGTTCAATGAAATACTTAGTAATCCTGGGTAAATCGCTGACGCCGTTTAGCATGTGATTCTTCTTTACCACGGTTATGTGCACCGTAGCCTTGAGCAATATTAAGATTAAATGGAAGTTTGTCTTATTTTCTATAATATTTTATCAGTAATGACGCGATCAAAATCAACGCCCGCAAAATTTAACGACCAAGGTTTTACGCGTCGGTATGCTTTACCTAAAGATGACGACAGTGATTTGGGAAGTAGAGGAGGGATGGGACAGTGTGGACACTTTTCTGTAGTTTATTTTTCACTTCACGTGGAGACAAAATTGTAGCCTAAAACTATACTCGTTAGATGGCCTGGTGTCCTGGCTATCAAATGAGGTATTGTACGCTTGAAAAACACAAACAATAACACCAAACACCCTTGAAAACTGGAGGCTCCTCCGACTGTCCAAAACAAGATACCGCGGATACAATTTGGACTTGGGTGTAGTGCGATTTGTCCGTGTGTTTTGCCATAAGAAAACTAATAGGTAGCCTTTTTTAAAAATACATAATAGACAGAGCTGCAACTCGCTCTTTTTTTTGCGAGCGCGCTCGCGCTCTTTACTGATTTTTGCGAGCGCGCTCACTCTTTCGCTCAAATTAAAAAAAGGAGCGCGCTCGCGCTCTTTCAATAGTGCCGTCTACTGAGTGGAAGCGCAAACTTTATTTTTTTTAGATATTGTTTTGTAAAAATACTTCAGGTTCACGTAATATACTTGATCAGGTTAAATGCTTCTTGTTTGATTTTCATAGTTTCAATTTTTGGAAATTTTAATTATAAATCATAATGTCTGTGATAAACGCATGTTATGATTTTTTGTTACATGTTTTAGATGTTCGCTACTAGATGGCGCTGCTGTACGAGCGCACGCGCTCAGTGCTTTTTGAGCGCGCTCGCGCTCCCAAAAAAGTGAAAAAGAGCGCGCTCGCACATTCGCTCGTGACATTGCGAGCGCGCTCTTTTTTGAGCGCGCTCGTTACAGCTCTGATAATAGACTTGAAATATCTAAACGAAAACTTAACAGTTATACTCCCTTTCGATATAGGAATCATCCTAGCTCAAGTCAGTGCAAGGAAACTCACGATTTCGTAAAAATGATTATTCACAACAAGAAAAGGCAATGCAAATGACTGAGTCCAAATCGTACTAAATCATCCCTTTGGAGTTTAAAATCTCGTGCAAAAAAAGGACAGCGATTTTAGAACAAATCTTTGGAGGAGTTATTCTCTAACTTGTCAGCTACATAAAAGTAATTTTTATTTTACTTTTAGGTACACATGAGTGCTACAAAGAAATAATCAGGACCCATTTCTTACAAAAAGTGCCAAAAATTGAGTTTTTATTTATTTTCTCAAAAACGGTTCAATGTTTTTCGACGAAAATTTCCTCGTGAAAGCTTCGTCGTATTCACTAAGTGTAAAATTCTTTCAGATCCAAACCTGTCGTAGTTCATTAGTAATGATTTTTGTACGGTTTGTCCCACGTGTAAACTGTCCCATCCCTCCTCTACCTACAAATACGTTTGCTAGGAGCAGTCAGTACTCGGTGCACTATGTTCTACAGTTGAGCCTTTGATAACGTGGCTGTTTGTTAAGTCTGATTGCGCACATTCGTTGGAAGCTTATGTGTGTGCATCAGAGTGCAAAGTCCAGGCATCATGGAGTGGGGGGAGTGCTACGACAGCCACACAGCGTTTCCAGTATTGCCTGGACATGCCCATGCGCGCTGTAGCCTACCGCTTTCCCCCTGTCTGTCTTTTAGTAATTTATACTTTCCAGTGAAACCAGTGAGTCGGAAGTTGTTGGGAAACTGGCACACAACCTGAAGAGGAACACATCAAAGCATATTTCTGTGACTGATAAAAATACATGTATTACAAGATGATCGTTACAAAATATCTCAACGAAAATGTTCTTCAACCTATTAGACGTGCTACGATTAGAACAATCTATTTCAACATCCGTATAAACTAGCTAAAAACAATCGCATATTCAGTATTTCCTCTATTTCACCCAGTCCGTGACAACTGAATTGACTTAAAGTAAACCATTTTCGTAAGCTTCTACCAGCAAATCGGTAATACGTTCACGGACTAAGCTATTATTCGCGAGCAACTCTGCTTTTGTGGGCTCCTTAAATTTATTTTGCGCTTCTTCTGTCAACTGACCTTTTTGGTCGATATAGCTTTCTGCTCCTGAATTCTCTGACTGTTTGTTCATACTTTCAGCCAGATTACGATCCAGAGTGAAAGGCAACAACAAGCATGCAATCACAACGGTTTTTATGTATCGTTCGCGGAATTCCTTATGAAATTTGTCTTCTGTGTAGCCTTCGTGTTTCAAGGATATCCCCAGCTTTTCTAGCGTCGTACTCAGCTGTTCGAAATATGAGTGCATGACTTGACTCATGTGCGCCTTTCTGACGGCCAAAGTTGTGCTTGTTGTCATAATGTACTGAACATCGAAACCGTGCTGCATAATTCGAGAGACCTGAAAATCCACCATTTTCGTACTGACAGGCACACCTTCTTCGTTACAGAGAAAAAGCATGTTGTTAATCCAGAAATCGCCATGAGTGATGCAGAAGATTCCTTGGCCAGGAATAAATGGCTCGCGTTCCATTCCGGACACCAGCTCAGGGGTTCGTTGCTCCAGCTTACGGGCAACTTCAGGGTGTCCCGTTACATTGAGCAACTCCGTCATGTTTCGCAGATGTAATGTGAAGGTTTCGTTTATTCCCTTTTCAATGGGCATTACTTCCTGTAAGAAGTCGATAAGTCCGGTCGGATCCGATTCCACCAACCGCCTTAGGTAAGCAATACTGGCAGCATGGTAGTTCGCTAAACTTTTCAAAGCGCATTCCAAATGATTGAGATCACAACCAGCGTGCTTGTCGGCCATTTTGTACCCGGTTGTTTGGCAGTTCTCCAACACAAGTACCAGCTTATCAGGCTCGTCGCATAGATAGTAAAGTTCAGGAACTTGCAGGTATTCCCTGGGGTCCAATCCAGCTGATTCATAAATTTCTCGAAGAGCCGGAAACACTTCTTTGTACAATCTCATTTCTCGTTGGTGAACACCGCAAGCAATAGCAATGTCTCGTAGAAGCGGTGTTGAAGGTAAAACCTACACGTATAACAAAAACATCAACCCAAAAATACTTTTCTTTGATGAATGCGTACCCGCATCGCTTTATCATGCTTACCTTCACAAAAGCACTAAAATCATCTTCATCTGTCGTGACCTTGACGAAGTAAACTTCACTCATATAATTATCCCCCACGGAGGTGACTCTTTTAACTTCAACAGAGAACGTTTGGGAATCAACTGATAATTGTAATGTACCCGAACCATCCTCGTTGTTTTGCTGCACAATTGTAGCCAATCGCGAAGTAAGATCGGTTGTGTCGAAGATTTTGTGCCATAATGGCTTCACTTCAATAGTTGACGTAGTCATGTCTGCTGGTTAAAAATATTAACGTATGTTTACAACTTATACGTTGACGGACGCTGTTTTGGGCTTGGTTTTTGTTGTCAGGCAATAGTATCAAGTAGCAGATTAACGATAAGCGTGAAGATAACGCTTTGAGGAAGGTCACGGCTATTCCTGGTCTGTAATCTCTGAGGCGTTCGTTTTAGTGTTCCTTAGTCCAAAACATCCAAGTTATATTAGCTTTTCTTTGACTGATATTGCTTTACGGTACACTCGATATGTGAATTAGCCGAGATTTGAGAAACTATTCCGGATACCACAAATGAAAGCACAACTACGCGAAAGAATAAAATCCATTGGAAAATCCTTGATGCACAGTCGACGACTGTTCCTGCTGTGGGGGAACATGTATACGTGGAGAACACTTGAAATATCAGAACTTGGTGAATGTGCTTAAATTTGGTTGCATACAGTCACGGCCTTGGAAACTTCAAATTAGAAAAGAAACACTCTCTGCGATGCAAACGTTGGCTGGGAAGACCGCTAACAAACGACTGCGTGAAAGAACGGGAATGAATGGAATATGGAATGCATCAAGGAAACGAAGTTTATGGTTTGCATGTGAAAAGGGGGAGGTTTCTCCTAGGCTTAACTATTTGAACAAGGGGACCGCTGTCAACCTCAACTTCAACCTTGAACTTCCAGTTTCCTTCCATGATGGCCAACGAGACGTTCGATTATATGTCCAAAAGCCGGGATAGAAAATAATCTAACAAACATGATTTCGTCCGGAACTTGTTTAAATCCCCAACTATGACAGGACTTTTCTCCCTTTCAAGCTGTAGTACAGAAATGAGTAAAGTTAAGAAAAATATAAGACTTACTCAATATGCATATTTAAACGCATTATAAACATATTGAACCATTTTATACGCATACTGTGGTAGAAAGATTTTACTTTTCAATGCCATTGATAGAACACCGTTGAATAAATTTGTTCTGTAGTTACAAGGCAAATTTAATATCATCGAAAAAAGAAAGTAAAAAATAATCGCATTTTCTCGCGTAGGTCTTAATTCTTTCGTCTTATACACTACAATACATTAGTGTGCTGTATGCCTGTGCTCCTTGGTTTTACAATACACATCAATCAACCATTTCTAAAATTAATTCCGATACACGTTGGCGTATAAGTGGCGCTTTGAAGAGCTTCTCTGGAGAGTAAACGGTTGTCAAAGCCGCATCTCTAGCTTGCACGAAAGCTTTTCCGTCATTTTCAGTCCCAGATGGCGATTCACCGCTTTTTTCTCTATCTGCGCTTGTAACAGTTCCCGCGATGCTTTGATTCACACGAAATGGAAGGACAACACGGCCGGTCACGGTGCCTTTCAAGCAGAGATTTGGAGCACCTCCTTTTTTTGGTTGCTCCGCTCCTGCTCCGCTCCATAAATATTTTCCTGCTCCAGCTCCGCTCCGCGCTCCGCTCCAGATGCTCCGGCATATCATGTAATGTATTGGTGAACAGAAATAAAAAGCATGATCTTCTCAACGAACGTTCTTGCGAAAAAGATTTTAGTCTCTATTTTCTATAAGCAGCAGGATTGTGTACAGTTAGTCGTCTTTCATATAAACGCAATGATTGTCAAAAATTATTGTTACAAAAATTATTGTTAAGGCTACGGTATACAGAAACGCCGTATGGAAAAATAACATGGTGAATTGGTTCAGGTGATATCTCAGAAATACGTCCATATTAATACGAACAATATTGACAGCAATGTTAGCAACACTAATATCTAGTACACCTGGAGCACACTTTTATTTTAAAAAAATGAAATGTGTCGATACAAATTATGCAACTTTTTTATATAAACGATTAAACAAAAATCGGGCCTCGCGCTGCACTAGGTTTTTATTTTTCTGAATTTTGCTGCAAAGAAAACTGAAATCGGACAATTATTTTTCAAGAAAACATGTGAAAACTTCGTTATAAAAATATAAGATTTCAGCACTCCGTACTCTAATGCCACAGATATTTTCTTGAAAACTACTTATCCGATTTCAGATTTATTCGCAGAAGTTCAGACAATAAATACCTATTGCACCGGCGGGGGGGGGGGCGATTTTCATTTTTTTCGTTTATTTAAAAAGTTGAACATTTTTAAGGGACATTCCAAATTCATTTTGAGCTCGTTTTTAAAAAAGCGCTCCAGGTGGACAAGATACTGGTGTTGCTCACATTGCTGTCAAAATTGTTATTTGAAATATGGACATATTTCCGAGATATTACCTGAACCAATTCGCCAAGTTATTCTTCCATAAGGCGTTTGTGTATACCGTGGCCTTAAGGCTTAAAAATGAGCGTACCCGGGGTGGTAGGGTGTTTTAACCCCACTACCACCCAATTTTTTCCGTAGCGACGAAATGTCCAAAAAAATCAAATTAACCCATAACCTCTCAGAACTTCTTCGAACCGAAATTCTCGGTACAGCGCTGCTTTTGAGTACTTTTTAAATTTATCAAAGACATAATTACTTTTAAATATTACATTAAGGCAGGAGCAATGGAGCAAGGGAAATTTAGCTGCTCCGGCTCCGCTCCTGCTCCGGGCAAAAACCCCTTGCTTCACTGCTCCGAGCTCCGCGCTCCAGCTCCGCTCCAAAACTCCGCTTTCAAGAACCTTTTCTCAAAGTCGGCTCGAAAATCTGCTTCGAAGTAATTTTCTTCTGGCAATTGTATGCGAAGTTGTCCTAATGCCACTTTCAGGGTTGCAAAATAGGTATGGAGTATTAAATCAAGGTTTTGCACGCGTAGCAGGGATGTTGTGCTAACTAGCAGGAAATAAATAACATCCCAGGCCGGATGGCCTGATCGGGAAATTTTCCAGTCAACCAAAGCTGCTTGCTGAGGATGTCCACTTGAATCATAAAGAAAGAGTATGTTCTTGACCCAAAAATCGCAGTGAATGGTACAACGTAACGGACCAAACTTGTGTAAAATGAGTAAAAACCGGGACTGTCCCGTGTGCGTGCAATCTATTAATAAATCGTCAAACCAACTATACTGTATTTTCATGTTCCCCATTTTACAATACACTTTTATCTATAATTTCTAAGATCAATTCCGATAAACGTTGGCATATAAGCGGCGCTTCGTACATCTTTTCTGGCGAGTAAGCTGCGCCGAAGGCCGCATTTCTGGCTTCCACGAAAGCTGTCTCGTTAAATTCAATTACCGAGGGAGTCTCCCCATTATGATCACCTTCTGCACTCGTGACACTTTCAGCGAAACTTTGATTAAGAACGAACGGCAAGACTAAACAGCCCGTTATTGTTCCTTTGAGCAACCTTCGCTCAAAATCGCTTCGAAAATCTGTTTCTGAGTAGTTTTCTTCCGACAACTGTATGCCAAGTTGCCCTAATGCCTCGTTCAGGGTTGTGAAATAGTTATGGAGAATTAAATCAAGGTTCTGAGCGCGAAGCTGAGATGTTGTACTAACTAGCAGGAAGTAGGCAATGTCCCAAGCCGGATGGCCTAATCGAGAAACTTGCCAGTCAACTAGAGCTACTTTATGAGGACGTCCCTCTCCATCGTAGTTAAACAGCATGTTGTTGATCCAGAAATCGCCATGAATGATACAACCTAACGGACCGCAGTTGGCTATGTCTTCGTTCGCAAGAATATTTAAGGCGTTAGGGATGATGCGCTCGATTTTCTCGGCAGCCTGTACTTGCTCCAATCGACGCATAAAAGTCGCTATGTTTTGCAAAATAATTGGTAGGGACTCTTGATCCGCCTCGATACCTTCCTTTAACCGGTCCATGAAATCTCGCTTTGTTGGCAATGCTAACTGGTGGCGTGTGAAGGCGATGGATACTGCGTGATAGCGAGCTAAACTGCGTAGTGCTAGCGTGACGTGATCCATGTCACAGCCTTGTAGCTTATCAGCCATTCTAAATCCTTGAGGGCGCAAGTCCTCCAAGACTAAGACAATACCCGACTTCTTGTCTTGGGCTGGGTTGTTCAGCTGGCAGAAGTACAATTCAGGAACTTGGAGATACTCGGATACTCGGAGGCTATGTTCGACCAGTAGCTCACGTAAAGCAGGGAAAACTTCATGGTACATGTAATTTTCCCGTTGGTGAACCCCAGATTTGGAGGCGACATCGCGCAAAAACATATTGACGGGCACGACCTAAAGTTAATAGGTATAATGTATAATTATCGCGTATAATAGTGGGAAGAGTTATATACCTTAGCAAAAGCTTCATGAGTTTGCTTGTTCGTAGTCTTTACTTGAAGGTTGTACACGACACTCATGTAGTTATCGCCCGCGGCTGAAGCTTTATTCACTCGCAGTTCAAGTGGTTTGTTATGCCACAGAATTTCCACTTCGGCGTACCTAGTTCCCTCATTACTCGAATGGGAACGCACTTTTACAAAAGGATCATCTTGCGGAAGCGTACGTTCCACTATGGCGAAGAGTTTGGAAGCTAAGCCAACCTCTTGGAACAAAAATTGCCATAACTCAGTACAAGATTTGGGCATATTTAATACAAGCTATGTTGACTGAACTCTTTCACGTTCGCTCCTGGAGTGATTAAGGATTTGTATTCCGTAGTTTGATACACTGCCTGTGAACTTTTTTTGTGCTGTCACTTGCCATGAAATCACGCCAACTTTAGATTAAAATCAACCTCGCGATAGAATGTTTTTTTCAGCTAAGCCATAAAAGAGGATCCATACTTGTTTAGAAACGGAACTTTAAATTCTAGGCACGAGGCAAAAAGGAAAGAAACTGGGATAGATACGGACAGACCGTATCTGCGTTTGAAAGATGCTGAGTCACTGCACAAAGTCATCGAAGGACTTGTGCAGCGAATCCTGGTCATTCAGACGGGTTCTAAGTTGCAGCGTGTGTGCTGACCTGTTGGGTAGTTTAGAATCCTGAAGCTGAGTAGGATAGTAATTAAATATTGCGCAGTCTGATTATGTTTGATTGTATATAGAGCAAATGATAAAAGACCTAACCTTTTCCGCACGGAATCGAATTCTGGGGCATGAACCTAATGAATCTTTGGCAGCGTTTTCCTATCCCTGAAAATAAACAAAAAAGTGCAGTAAAATACTTAAGGAATTAATGTAACTCCGATATTTTAATTTCTTTATTAGAACACAGTTTTATTGTTTTTGTTGCTTTTTTTATTAATGTCTTCGAAAATTATTTGATAAAGAAAAAAAACAAGACGACTTTAGTTTGTTATGTTCAGGCTCCGGTGCACGTGAGGCTCTTGGGGGGCAAATAACAAAGGAAACGGTGCAGGTGACTACACAAAAACAGCTCGGTGTTTTATAATATTTTTCTAACAGTAGTCTAATATAAACTATAGTTATATCTAGTGCACATTGTCGAGATTTTCTTAAAACATTGCTTTGCAAATTTGAAAATATAAATAAATCAGGGGAGAGGGGAGCAGAGAAGGGGAGGAAGGAGAAATGGAAGGACGAGAAAGGCTTTGGAAGCGCCGAAAGGACAAAACTCGAGAACAGCAGAAAGTAGCCCGAGAGCCATAGAAAGTGTACATAAGTAAACATAAGTGTACAGCAATGAGCAAAAATCTGACAGGCAAAGGAGGCACAGTGCATGGAAGCTCCGAGAGAACAAAACTCGGGAACCGCAGGCAGGGGCGTCGCGAGGGGGGTGGGGGTTGCACGCCCCCAATAATTCAATAATTGGTAAAAAGCCGAGTCGGTAAAAATTTGGTCGTACTCGGTAAAATGTAGTCGGTATAATGTTTCGAAATACTAGGTAAAGTACAAACTAAAACTCATAGAAGTAACTGTTGAGGTTTATTAGCGTTAAACTATTGTATATTAAAGATACGCCATTATCTAGCTATCGGAAAGATTTATGATATAATACCTCGGAATATATAGGAAGCAGGGCTGAGGGGAGAACCGCAGTTCCCATGGCCTTTACCGTGGTAACATGAGAACTTTTTGCGTCCTGTTCCGTACGAAAACTTGTAGGCTATTGTTGTGTTGGGACAACAATGTAGTTTCAACGAAACTTATGATAACCCATTCTGGGACTAGACTAACTTGTATTTACAATCGTGACCTTTTATACGTAGAGGAGGGATGGGACAGTCCGAACACTTTTCTGTAGTTTATTTTTCACTTCACGTGGAGACAAAACTGTAGCCTAAAACTATACTCGTCAGATGGCCTGGTGTCCTGGCTATCAAATGAGGTATTGTACGCTTGAAGAACACTAAAAATAAGACCAAACAACCATGAAAACTGGAGGCACCTCCGACTGTTGGAAACGAGATACCTGGGATACAATTTGAACTTGGGTGTAGTGCGATTTGACCGTGTGTTTTGCCATAAGAAAACTAGTCAATTGCACTTTTTAAAAATATACACATTAAACTTAAAATATCTAAACGAAAACTTACAGTTATACTCCCTCTTGATATAGGAATCATCCTAGCTCCAGTTAGTGCAAGGAAACGCACGATTTTGTCAAAATGATTATTGACAACAAAAAACGGCAACGTTTTAGGTGCGCGGCTTGACTCGAGCTGCTATGAGCTGCATGCGTGTGCGCAGCGTTGCCAACAGCATGTTTTTCTGTAGTAAAAATGGCTCTGTTCGAAGCGTACTAAAGCATCACTTTGGAGTGTAAAATCTCGTACAAAATCAGGACATCGATTTTAAAACAAACCTTTGGAGGAGTGATTTCCTAACTTGTCAGCTACATAAAAGTAATTTTTACTTTATTTTTAGATACATATTATGAGTGGTACAACGAAATGAACAGGACCCGTTTCTTACAAGAAGTGCCTAAAATTTAGTTTTTATTTATTTATTCAAAAACGGTTTAACATTTTTCGGCAAAAATTTTCTCATGTGAGCTTCGTCGTATTCACTAAGTGTGCCATTTTTTTTAGAACCAAAACTTTCGTAGTTCATTAGTAATGATTTTTGTACGGTTTGTCCTACGTATGAACTGTCCCATCCCTCCTCTACTGTACAACCTTTCAAGGATTATAAAAGGGAAATTGCTAAAGAAAGGAGAAAGGGTAAGTGAAGGGTCTAGCTAATGAAAGTGACAAGGGGATTAGCAAATGAAAATAAAAGTACAAACATATCAGCTATGTTCGCGATTTTCTTATGTAATGCTCTGCGCTTTTTTTCATTTGGCTGCCGCGTAGGCTTTCGTCTACTGCGGTGAAAACTGTTATTTACAAATAACTGGATACAAAAATAAATCACTTGTTAACAAGCAAACAAACCAAAAGGGATATGCACTAAGTGCATCAGGGGGTGGGGGCAAGGGAGGGGGAAAGTTAGGGGGGGGGAGGGGAAAGGAAGGGAAGAGGAGCAGAGGGTGGATGCTAATCACACAACTTTGGCTGCATCTAAAAACATAGCGATGGCCTCAAATACTTTGGGATTCGACAGCAACTGTTGGGGGTTGAAATGGTCCTTGTGGGTGCTCAGTTCTCTTTGTAGCAATGCTCTCTCCCTGTTCAATTTGCGGCAGTGAAAAAGAAGGTGGGCGAGGGTTTGGAGCGATTGTTCTTGGCAAGAGCAGATTGCTGAGTCTACTTTTCGCATTCGTAATAAGTAAGACTTAGTTGGGTAGTGAGTTGTGCGGACTTGAATTACTTTGCTGACCAGTCTTCGGGGGAGTTTGACATCTACGATATTGTGGTGACGAGGATCGGCGTTGAGGTCTTTTAAAGGGCTTTGTACTACTTCCCAACGGCTTTCCCATTTTTTGAGGACGTACTCTTTGATTGAGTTAAGAGCGTCGGCTTGGCTCGACGGTGTGTCAGACCAAGCAGCAGTTAGGAGTTGTCTTGACCTCTCTCAGCAGGAAGTATATGATTTATGTTTTGAATGCGACGGTGTCCTTGGCCATCTGCACCAGCCTCTAGATCCGAAGTGCCTCAATAGCGTTGATTCGAGGAGCAGGTCTAGAGGTAGCAGCCCTGTTTCGACTTCCAGGGCAGTGGTTGGGGTTGAGCGTAAAGCCCCTGTTATGGCTAATAGACCTTGTCTATAGGCTTGTTTTAGAGGTCGTAGGTTGGAGTTGGAGAATTTGCACCAAGCCGGATACCCGTAGCGCATCTTTGCCATGGCT
The DNA here is from genome assembly GCA_020615345.1 of Triops cancriformis. Classification (NCBI taxonomy): domain Eukaryota; kingdom Metazoa; phylum Arthropoda; class Branchiopoda; order Notostraca; family Triopsidae; genus Triops; species Triops cancriformis. The sequence goes on from JAHZNP010001368.1 coordinate 18,866, forward strand.
GTCGCTTGGAAAAGCATACGGAGTTGGGAGCAGGAGATCGATTTGGAGATATGAGCCAGTTTTCTGATTCTTTGCGTAATGAGTATGCTTTGTGTTGCCAGGCGAGTTATGAGTGGCTTCCATGTCAACTTCGAGTCAGTACGTCAGTCCCAGGTATCGTACTGTCTCTTTCGGCTGAATAACCAATGAGCCCCAAACGAGAGGTGCGACTTCTGGTATTCTTCTCCGTGAGAAGTGGATTAGTTCTGTCTTCTCCTTAGAAAATTCAAGCCGAAGTCTTATCCCCCATTTTTCTAGGGCTGAGAGGTTCTTGGCGAGGAATCCAGTATTTTTTTCGCTGGACGGGCCTGAGGTATCCAGGAGCAAGTCGTCAGCAAAGAGTTTGGAGCCAATACGCTTCCGTTTGATTACGTTTAGCGAGCCATTGATATACGTAAGGAAGAGAATTGGAGATAAAGGGGAGCCTTGAGGAACCCCTTTCTGGATGGAGTATGTGTTGCGCGCACAGTCTCCGTGAACCACAATCGCTAGTCGATCTTGAAGGAAACTTTTGGACCATTCCACCAGTTTGGTTGGGATCTTCAATTTGCGTAGTACCTCGACCAATTTGACGTGATCTACATTATCGAAGGCACCTTTAATGTCCAGTAGCAGCGCTTGTATGTACTTTGCGTTTGTCGTAGCTCTCCAGTACTGAGTTGCTAAGGGCCCTAACGCGCGTCTGACGTAGATCTTCCAGGTCGAAAACCCCACTGCGATTCAGATAGGATGTGGTTTTCCTCCAGGAAGATTTGTAGTCGTGTAGCCATAGCTTTTTCTAGGAGTTTTCCAAGAATAGGCAACAGCGCAATCGGTCGGAAGCTCTTCATTGTGGAGTAGTCAGATTTGCCAGGCTTAGGGATCGGGAGAACTTTCGCCGTTTTCCATGACTTCGGGTAGTAGCCTAGGGCTAAAGAAGCATTGTAAATGCTCAGTACTGCTCTACCAATGACTCGCCATATTGCTTTGAGGACAATTGCTTGGATGTCATCCACGCCAGCTGCTTTATTGGTCCGTAAGCCCCGGACTAAACTTGTGATTTCTTCCATAGTGAACTCAGGTTTGGAGGAGTGACGTGTGGATATTTGATTTCTTGAGCGGTTATAGGACTTCTTGGATGACGGGATCTGGGTGCTAGACAGCAGTACACCTTCTAACAAACTCTCAGCTATGTAATTAAGCTTCGATTTAGTGTCCAAGAACGGTTCACCATTTTCTTGACGGAGGCATTGCAGGTGGTTGTTGGTGGTTTTTCTCGAAGTTTGCGGTCCAGGTTCCAGACTATTCTGCTGTCCGAAGTGTTCATTCTAATCGCCCAGTACTGGTCCCTGCATCTTCTTGTTTCCGCTCGATACATGTTTCTCGCAGCTTTCCAAGCTTTTTCGAGATCTGAGCTCCCAAATTGACGATAGATCCGTAGTGCTTTGGCAGCTTTTTTGCGGAGGTCCTTTAGATTCTTGTTCCACCACGGGTTGGATTTACTATTTGTGGATCGCCTTGGAATGTTAGCTTCCATTGCAAGTTGAATTACCGAAGTTAGTTTAGCTGCCGCAGTATCGATAGACCTTGCGCTCGAGAGATCCGAGAGCAGACGATGTGCTTTCGAGATTTCCGAAGCAATATCTTTACGCAGTTTGCCCCAGTCTGCTTTGTTATAGCACCATCTCGTCGTCCGATTGCCGCGTGTAGCTCCTGGGAAAGTCAGTACCCAAGTAGCACAGGTACGTTGAAAAATTGTTTCTTTCCGACCAATTGACGGATCCACGTAACGTTTGTTCTACGTTTCAGCAACAGCTAAAAGAGCATCGACAGAAACGGTTCAAAGACACGAATTGACAACCCCCATAGCAGACGGTCGGACGACCACTCTTAAAGACGGTCTTTCTACTGTTATAACGGACGGCCC
>JAHZNP010001369.1:0-20808 GCA_020615345.1 Triops cancriformis
ACATTGACAAAGCAAACATGGCACTATGGAAGAGCAGGTGGGAATCAAGCGCCAGTCCCTTGAAGGACCTCGACACCGTACCATCGTCTCGTGGAATCATACACGTAAAACTCCCGAGAAGCATCATCGCCACTCTCATCCAAGTGCGATCCACACATTTCCCAACAAACGCATATCTTAAACGAATTGGTAGAAGCGAGTCTGAGGTATGCCTTTGTCAAGACCGGCCAAAACAGGACCTTAAGCATCTCTTCTTTACTTGCCCAACGCTCAATAAAGAAAGAGCCATACTCCTTAGAAAACTCTCCTCACTAAAAATCCACTTCAATGCAAAAAACTTGCTGTCAAACCCGAAGCTGTTCCCAGACATAACTTGCTTTTGTAAAGCAGCAGCCCGCCTAAAATAATTTTCGCTACCCTTCATAAATATCCCTCAACCCGTCTATTACATATATACTACGTTTCCACCCTTTGTCCACCCATACCCTTCCTCCTAACCCCACTCCCCTTGTCCTCAAAGCCCCAACTGACTGAGTGCACACAGACGCTGTAAAAATAAAATGAAATGGCTACCGACAACAGGCGCGAGCCTACGTCGGAAATACATTTATAATATACCTACCCGACACCTGTAACCTTGACTTTTCCTTCCCGCACCAATATACCTTCCCCCTCACCCCGGGATAGTACCTTGTATACTACCCGGTTACCCGACCCGGCAGATGGTCACGGCAATCCCAATTTTGGCTATTGCCCGTGTCTAGTTTGTAGAAATTTCCCCTCCCGGTTTCGACCAGGATATTTTCTGGCTTTATTTCCAGAGGCGCTGCCGGGTTCCTCGAATGGATACGCCTAGTTTTCAAAATAGAGAGAAGGTTAGTAATTGGCAAAACAACCTTTAAAAGAACGATGAAAAACTACTTACCCTAAATCATTTGACACATGTTTTACGATTCTATACAGTTCTGCTTCTGTAAAGAATCTACAGTGGAAACCGGTTATAACGAAAACGGTTAAGAAGAAATATCGTTTATAACGAAATAACATGTCGGTCCCGACAAAATCCTATCTCTTTACATACGTTTTCCTTCGGTTATAACGAAACAAAATATCGGTTATAACGAAAAGATCTTCGGTCTTCGTAGAACGACAAAGCAACTTTTTCTGCTTGAAAGTCTCGGGTTACCCTCTCCGTATATATATATAAAAAAATACACACACACACACACACTCGGCGTAAACTTCGCTCTCCTTCTTGCCAACTCTTACTCTTTGACCAAGCATCCCCCACTAAGGCGTACAACCGATGAAAATGCTTTTAGAGGGTTAGCTGAGCCCCTACCTTATACAGTATTAAAGTTTTTGTCTTCCTTGCCCCATCAGTAGTAAGTTGTCTTTCTTACCAGTGCAATGGCGGAAAAGTCAGAGCGGAGAAGAAGCACAGAATGAAGCTTGACGACACAGAAGAATATGTCAATAACATTGTAATAAAAAAGACAGTAAAAAAAATCAGATTTTTTTAAAGAAAAGCCATCAATAATTTTATGAAAATGTATTGTTAAATGTTAATATTAATGGAAATCCAAACTTTATTATTTATAACGGAACAGACTGCCAGTGTATCGGCGTAAACTTGAATACTGTCTAGGTTATTGCGACTTTAAGTTTTTTTGCATGCTTCGGTTATAACGAAATTCGGTTATAACGAAAAATATTCTCGGTCCCTTCGATTTCGTTATAACCGGTTTCCACTGTATGTGTCTCCTTGTTTCTTCGTATTTTGTCAGCCAAGTTCCTTATATTGGGCCCTCCATTAGCAGCTCCCGATGTTTGTTCACGAACGTTCGCGGAATCCGGACTCTGCATATCCAAGTAATCGGACCCACATCTTCCGAAGAATCTTCGAAATGCCAGGCGTAATCTTCGTCCCCGTGAAAGAACTGGTCTTCCGGCGTGATCGGGGGAAACAGGCTGCATTTCCGCACAGAGTTTTACTTCACAACAAAGTTCACTTAAACTCTCTAAAACGTCACCAAGAGGCACAAATCAACAAAGAGCTAACTGTAGCAGCGTCTATGCTTCGCAGTGGCAGCAGGACAACTGGCCTCACATAGCCACTAACCGCTAATGTATAGGTTCCAATACACTGATGAGCACAAGCCCGGCCATTGCACTGCTCCAATTGGTAGATTTGTAAACATCCGCTAGGGGGAAACCATCTTTGCCGCCATCTTTGTTACATTAATTTAGATTTCATTGTTGCCGCCATCTTTGTTACATTAATTTAGATTTCATTATTGCCGCCATTTTTTATTTGTGTTTATCACGTTATAGGAAACTGGTGAATACTTTTCCGTCAATAAATATCGCAAAGTCTTGTCTACTTCTAGGATCTTCTCAGGCGGCAACACTTCAGAAGGATCTGATTCTGAGTCGGAACATACAAAGGATCCCACAGAAAAAGAAAACAGTAAAGTTAATGAAGCCTCTAGTGATAGTGATGACCAGGGTACCAAGGAAAAAGAGTCAAAAAATGCGTCTGAGGATTCAAGTGACAGCGATAACCCAAAAACAAAAGAAAAAGTACTTGGAAAAGTGTCTGAGGATTCCAGAGACAGTGACGACCAGAGTTCTAAAGGAAAGGAGCCCAGGGAAGCGTCCGAGGATTCCAGCGACAGTGATAACCAAAGTTCCAAAGTAAAAAAAGCCCAAGAAAGCGTCCGAAGATTGAAGAGACTCTGAGTCGAACAAGAAGGGAAAACCAAAGGTAAAACTTATATTAGGTGATACCTTATAATTTTCTTTTACTTTCCTAGAGCCCTGAAGAGGATAAGAAAATCACTCGCATGAAGCGTTATTTCAAGACAGCCGGCATAAAAATACGCAACTACGCAGTCTTCTGGGAAGGTTGTATGACCAATCAGGCGAAGGTACGGAAGATGCTGAACTTCTTGCACGAAAAAGGGCTGAAAGGCAAGCCAACCTTGACGTTTGGGCTCTTTTGAGGCGCAGCCGAAAAAACGAGTGAACTTGCATTTTTTCTAATAATTATGTTTAATATTCTGTCTGTAAGCAACGTGCCAAGATAGTTCAACGAGTTTCGCGTACGCGTTTTACTACGCGAATCGCGTTTTACTATTCATCAGCCGTCAAAACAAGCCCACGTGGAACTTGAGTTTTGCGGGAACCATAGAACAGTGATACTTTATTTTAAGAAAATGCAGAGTAGCAGTGCTAGTGTAAGCGTAATTCCTAGTGACCTTGCTTTAAATCCCAAATGTGCACATGGTCCTATGATCCTGTTTGGTAGACGGCTGAATGGTGAAGTGAAAACTTATTATGCGTGTTCAGCTTGTCGTGACCGGAAAGATTGCTCCGCGTACGTGAAGTCAGAAGATTGGCAACCTACTAATCAAGCCACAACGCAAAGTGAGCTCGACTCAACGCTCAGACAACCTTCTGGTTCAGAATCTTGCAAGTAGAATGACCGTCCTTATTTTCCCCAACGTTGTACACAGTGCTTCTGTGAAGTCCCAACACGATATTGATGAGACGTGTCAGGGCTTAGTCTTCAGTTGAATTGAACACAAATCAAATTATGTAATAATCATGACAGACACGCCTAAAGAAAAAATTTAGAATGTATTTATGTTGGCAATTTGAAAACTAATGTTGAAAACGGTACATTTTTGTTTCATTTTCGTCCCATTACTTTGATGCGCATTCGAAAAAAAAATAATAGTAAATACCAAACCGGGGATACGTAATTTTTTATTTTTACTTTAATTCTTAAATGGGTTTTGTTTTTGCTCATAGTATTCTACGGATACTACGGTGCGCCCCAGAAGATCGCGCCTTTTGTAGTACCTGCGCCAAGCTTTTTACCAAAGAAGATAAAGCTCAACACTTGGGACATGAAATCCGTCAAGGAGTACCAAATGCTGACCTGACTCGACCCTCTCAAGTATTCAGATACCTATATCTCCCTTAGTTGTTCCTTAATTTATTTTCCTTTATTGTAAAAGCTCCTGTCCGCATTGGACAATGCTCGAAAAGAGGCCCAGTATCACTTTACTGAACGTTCGGTGGAAGTCATAGTGTCTTTACTTAAAGCTGCCGGAATTAAGAACGTAATTTCGATCGGTGCTCCGCGGATTCACGAACATGTACTCAATAACGAGCCCACGATGCGTACATTATTACTCGACTTCGATTCTCGCTACAAGCAATTCTTCCCCGAAACGCTCTTCTGCCATTATAACATGTTCAACCACCATTTTTCCGACGGACCCGATTCGGAGATGATTTTCCAGGAATTCCTGGCGGACGAAGACCCATATTCCGTAGCAATCGTAACGGATCCCCCGTTCGGAGGCAGAGTTGAACTGGTCGCCCAAACTTTAGGAACCATCCAGGACATTTGGCAAGAAATTAACGCGTTGTCGCCTGATTCTAATTTGCCTATTTTTTGGATATTTCCCTATTTCATGGAACCCCATATAAAAGCTTGCTTGCCGCATTTCACCATGCTGGACTACAAAATAGGGTACACTAACCATCCTTTATTCCGAACAGGTAATGTGATCATATTTCTGGCATCGGTTCTTACAAGATCGTTTTGTAGGTGAGAATAGTGCCAAGAGGAAAAAATCACCTGTTAGGATTTTCACCAACTTTGATGCAAGTTTATTACACTTGCCCGAAGATGAAGGGTATCGTTTCTGCACCCTTTGTAAACGGTGGGTAGCGGCAGAGAACCAGCATTGCAAAATTTGTGATCTATGCACGTCCAAAGATGGAAAGACTTACGTGCATTGTACCATCTGTCGTCGCTGTGTCAAGCCGACGTGGCTTCATTGCAAAGTGTGTAATACCTGCGCCCTTCCCGAACACCCGTGTGGTAAACTGAACCAGTTACTAGGCTGCCGGAAATGTGGAGACGAAACACACAACTGGAGACAATGCTCCCAGCTGGTATGGCTCATTTATGCACCCTTTGTCTTTTGTTCGCTATTCATCTCAGTAACTGTAGATCTTATATTGTCTACATGTTTTTATTGGTTCCATTTCACTTATTTTATTCTTTCACACGTACAGTAAAGGCAATTCGAAATCTGTCCGCGTTAAATATGGCTGAAGTTACTGCGCACCGTCAATTGTGGCTACTTTGAAAAAAAAATCACTCTACTCTTTCGTATCTCTTGTGTACTTCGGCGAATTTTCCTATTAAATTCAACGCTGAAATTGGCTTTGTGAAACCGCATAGACATTAGTGTCTTTAATTATTTTTTCGTTACCGGCATTCAAAATTACCCCACTGGAGAACAACTTAGAATGCAAAGTTAACAAAGTTCGTTTTTTACGAAGGTATTGCAGTACTTGTCATATTACTTAATATTGACGAACTAAACATAGTAGACCTTTCCTTTCATAATCTTCCATAGATGGAGAAAGTCGTTTTATAGAGGTTCGGTCCAAATTTTGGTAGTTACATCGTTTTTCCCAAATTCGGTTGACCTGCACAGTTATTGGCAGAAATAGCACTACGCAAAATAATATTGTAGTAAAGCTTCGGTTCTCGTACACCCGAACAGCCGAAAAGTAGAAGAGTGCGATAACTGTAGGTATTTTAAGACGTTTAGCTTTCCTGCCTATCGTCGTAGATAATTTCTTGGTATGTCTTCTTTTACCAAATGATCAATGCGTGGATTATCGCGAATTGAATGTCGCCACGTTGGATCCCGACGAATTTGTTCCCGCCGTTTCAGCAAACATGGCGACGTTTATATTGCAAAGTTGACGTCACTGAACATCTGGTCAACTCCTAGATATCTAATTTCTATGAAGCAGTTTTAATTCCGTTTTATGTGGGGTTTAATTTTATTTTTCTTGTTTGTTTCAGGTTGTGAAATCCCGTAACAAGCGCAAAGACGTAATGGAAAGCTCCCATCCGGTGGAAAAGAAACTTCGTGCGACGACCCCTTGGGTTATTACTAATCTGTAGCTAGTACGTGTATACAGATGTGGAAATAGAGGCGCATTCCTTGAAATGCAAATTCGATTACAGCTAGAACCGGTAGAAGAGGTAGAATAGTTATAGAGTAGGCTGAATACCTGGGTAGGGAGGTTGTTGACTCGGATGCGGTGCGGTTTTGTTCTTGCCCCAGGTAAGGAACAGTTTCCTTAGCGTCAGTGTCAAGGTCTTTTTAGTCTGTGCGGACGTGTTGGGAAGAGGAAGGTTGTCGTTTTGCTTGGGAAACGAGGGGAAAACAGTACAGTACAGTTCCTTGCGTGCCACGTCTGTGTATATGGTGAAGCCCTGGTGACATTTTGAAATTGTACAATTTAAAGAATAGGAAAGCTTCACACAGCGAAAATGAAATTGAAACTTATTCTCCTACTGTGCTTTGTGGGGGTGTACGGCAAGAAGGACGAGGATGCTGTTCTGGGTGCCTTGCTCAACGGAGTGGACATCGATCAGATTGCCAACATGATTAAGAACGTATCCCCTGACGAGCTCAGCGCACTCAAAGATACCGCTATGAACATGTTGAACTCCATGAATGAAAGTCCGCCCAAAGACGGCCAACCCGGTAACCTCCAAGCTGAATTACTGAACGCGATCAAGGACAACGGTATGCTGAAAGATTGGCAAAACAAGCTCAGCGTTGCTCTGTATACCGACAGGCCGCCCCAAAAGGAGTCACAGGAGTCCAAGCCTACCAAAGTAGCTGCTAAAACGGATCGCACGCCGGTACAGCCTACCGAAGACAAAGTGATCAAACCGTCCCCTGCTAAAGATGTTCAAAAGAAACCCAGTAAGCCTTCGATCAAGAAAGCCAAACCGCAAACCTCCATTTTCCACGATTACGCTCCGATGATGCGGATGGCCTTGAAAGCGGCCGGTACCGACCCCATGACCGGTGAACTCCTGATGAATTTGGCCGAGAATTTCCTCAAGGATGCTACTGCTGATACGCTCTACGACATGGCGTCCAGCCTCATGAATCCTGATGATGCCAAAGGCGCCGAACTCAAGAGTATGCTTACAATGGCCTCTATGATGATGGGCGGAGGGACCCAAGGCCCAGCTTCGGCAGGGATCCAACTTTTTGGCATCGCCCAAAGTGCGTACCACGACGGTTTCAACGCCACCCATTTCGAAAAACTCCTCAAACTGGCTTCCAGTTATTTTGGAGCGTCCCCTGGCAAGGACGGCGCCAACCACGAAGAATCAGTAGTCAACAAAATTCTGGATCTGGCCGCGCCATATCTGAGCATTCCAGCAGATGCTGTGAGACATATTAAACGATTCTTATGGGACGTCGTTGGCGCCAAGGATTGGCCGACGGCTTTAGCTAACATCCGAGAGATCACTGGCATGGATTTGGAAGATACTTTCAACATGTTGAGCAATACAGATTTGAAAGAGGACGTCATCGACTCCGTCGCAACAGCGATGGCCGACTGGATCTTGAGCATGTCCCAAACGGAGAAATGGGCCCAGAACGTGTTCTACGTTAACGCATTTCTGAGCGGTAAAGGATTACCGACACTTGACCCCCGAAACCTGATTCCGTCCGTAGGTAAAGTGTTGGACGAAGTCAGTCGACAGTACTTCGGTTACGAATTGGAAGCCACACCGTATTTGCAAGAATTTCTGAAAAGGGTGAAAAGCATCTTTGGGTACAGGGATGAGGACGCTTTCGATATTCGACAGGTCAACCGAGCCCAGCTTGTAGCGGTATTAAGGGGTTTCCAGAAAAATGAGGTGATCGACCCGACGGTACAGTTATGGGAAGTCTTCAGCAAGGCCAATACTAGCCACAAGTGCGCCAAGTATTTATTATGCACCGTCAATAACCCAAATTCGCTCCGTACGACGCTGGGAACTAAAGACGCGTTTATGCGATTTGGCAGGTAGATATTCCTCTTTTCTGAACTAAATTATACGTCTTCACGAATTCGCAGACTTTGTGCCGAGTTCGTGGAAATGCGCATAACGGTTTGTGGGGGCGTAGTAATAAGAGGATCGGCTTCTTTCTATTTTCAGTATAATCACAGCATGGGCCATATCTTCGACCAATCACCGAGCACCACCTTTTGGGGAATTGTTTGAGGCAGCCACACATGGATACCGAGGAGAAGATTGTGCGGTAATAAGAAATACTTTTACAAGTTTTTAAAGATCACAGGGTAATAACATCGCGTATGTTTGTAGGTGTACGGCAAGCAGTGTAATTATTTATTGGCCGACAAAGTCATGAGTATTGAATATAACCACAGTGAATTGTAGAGTATTGATTTGCTATGCTTATGTGTTGCTTGTATGAAAATTCTGCAATAGAGATAAAATTATGTCAAACAAGTGGAGTTGAGCGTTACTTGGCAACGATAATAACAAGTTGGTTTAGTCGGTACGGAGAGAAATCATGGAGGATACCGGAGAGAAAACGCTGTTACAAGTACTAGACGAAGATGCGAAACAGGTACGCAATTTTTTTAACAAAAGCTAGTTTCGTTGATGAGTGCCGTGTAAAATCAATACTTTCTGACTTTATTGTGTATTACTATTTTTTATTACCATTATAGGTGCTTAATACCATGCCAACAGTTAACGGCGTGGAAAGGTTTCGCCAAGCCTTTGAACAGGTTTTGGAGAAGGTACGGGAGGTGTACCAGAAAGAAAGAAGTCATATAAGTTTAGCGGAGCCCGTGGAGGCGGCAATGAGACAGTCGCGTATTAGCAACGGATACGGAAGTCAGAGTAATGGGGATGAAGGAGATGCAGTCAACTCCCTTGAAAAGGTTACATTCTCTAAACATCTAATGACGGCATATGTGATGGTATATCACCATTGTAACTAGGAGGTTGAAATGACACGACGACTGCTTGAAGTGTCACAACTACGTGAAGAAGAGCAGCGACAAAGTATCATTGGCTTGAGGAAAGAAATCGAAGCTTTAAAACAAGTCGTCGAGCAAGAGGAAACACTCATGAAAGAAGAAGGACTCGAGTAAGTTTTTAACAACGCATACGTAGACATATCATATCGAAATGACCAGCTTTACAAGTGTTGAAAAGGCATGTCGAAGCCGCGTACACACACACCAAGTTGAAACCTCGCAACTTGTATAAAAATAGCTACTGAGGCGTATTTAAGTTTCGACTTATTCGGTATAAATTGTGTAGTATGAGCAAGTGCTAGGAAGCCCCTTGTTCTGTAGGAAATAGTTAAAACGCAATTAATACCCTTATGTAATTAAAGTTTGCCAGGTTTGTTGGCTCTGAAGCGGCAACTGGCAACTCAAAGCGAGGAGCTCGGTCGTGATTGCGAGCATCTGAGAAAACAGTTGTCTGCGTTAGAAACGGAGCTGAAGGACTTGAAACTCGATAAAGAACGCACGGAAACTCACATGGGTCAAATGGTGACAACGCTCAATGTGCAAAAGCTGAACGTGGAACGCCAGCGTCGACGAAGGGAAAAATGCGAAGTTGATTTGAAGTCGCTGAAAGAAGAATTGGAATCCTTGAAGGGGGAATCAAATCTTTTACAAGAGAATCTAGAGACGGTTATACAAAATAATAAAGAAAAGGAGCAAGTCATTACTGATTTAAAAGCCGAAAATGAGGAACTGGTCAAGGAAACCGAAGCCCTCGCTGTGAAATATGGTGAGGTTTTGGAAGAATGTAATGAGCTAAACAAGATAATCGAAAAGTTGGACAATCAAAATGCTGAACTGAGTCAGCATCTTCAAGTAACTTTTTTTTATTATCATCAAGCGTAAGATTTACTAATTTTCTGAGTGCTGCAATAGGCTGCTGAATCCGAGTTGCGGAGTCAAAACAAAGAATTGGCCACGGCTGACCGAGACAAGCAGCGATTCTTCTCTAGTTTGGAATTTTTGCAGAAAGAAATATGCAAGGCCGAGGAGGAGCGTCGCCATTTGGAAAACCAGATCAGCGATCTAGAGAAAGAAATGGACTGTGTTAAGCACGCTGCGAGTGGTGAACATAACGCTTTAACCAAGTTATTACGAGAAAAAGAACTTTTGCAACAGAAACTCAAGAGATTGGAGGCTTCGTGGGAAAAACAGCTGAAAGTTGCGGAAGTGGACAAAGAAATAAACGTGCGGATTCGCAGAGATTTCGAAGTTGCTCAAGAAGCGTTGAAATTGCAGCGTTTGGCCTTGACAAGCGTGGAAGGTGAACGCAACAAAGTTTTTCAGGCAGTATTGGCATCCAAGAAGGAGCTGGAAGATGTGCAAGAGCAGAAACGCTGCATAGAAGAAACGTTAGAGAAGAAGAAACAGGAAACTGGATGGCTTGAACAACAAGCGACAGAATATAAGCTAAAACTGGACAAAATGCGAAGTGAACAAGATCGCTTGGAACAGCTTTTAGCTCGATCTAAAGAGGACACCGCCGAACTGGATCATAAAGTTAAAACTATGACGTACACTTTAGAGAAACTGAAGGAAGATATTACCAACCAGGAGCTGAGTCTAGTACAAGAGCAGCAAAGTATAGCAATTTATTTTACTTAAATTTCAACCTGCTAAAGTAGTCTTTTTTATTAGCCAAACAACGTTTAGAAAAGGATATCGAAGCTCAGCGGCGATTACTTTCCGAAACCGTCCGCCGCAACTCGCAAACCAAGCGCATGCTATACGACACCGAAAAGGAGAAAAGCCGAACGGAGATTTGCTTACAGGATGTGACGGACGAACTTCGCCAAATACAGATCCAGGCCGACAAATATTCAAAGGAGAAAGGAGATTTACATCGACGCCTCAAGGAGAAACAGCAGGAAGTGTCGCATGCGACATCGAAGATTACTTTACTTGAAGAGGAGCTCAAGAAGGAGCGCACACGGTCTGTGGAGCTGGAAAGCAAAGTCAAGTTCGTTAATGAGGACTGCAAACTATTGACGTAAGAACAAAATTCTTCATGGTGAACAAGCTTTACAGAATTTTGGGTTTCTAGTTCCAGAAAAGAAAGAATTCGGCAGCAGCTGCAAGCCTGTGCACCATTGAAGAAAGAACTGAATCGTTTACAAAAATGGTTAGCGGAGGAAAGGAAGAGACGAGCTGCTCTTGAGGCTGACAAGGGAGTCACTATCAGGGTACATCCATGGCGACAGTTGGAGGCTACTGATCCAGGGACCTTTGCTAAGCTAATGTATGAAAAAGACCAAGTACGGAAGAAAATCCGACAGAGCTCCAGGTGTCAGCCAATGTTTTCCCTTTTGCCACCGGTCAAGCCTCCGTCAAGTAGTTGTGACCCAGTACATGATGAAAACGCGGCCTTGCAGCAGGCGTTGCTTCAAGTCGTAATGACAAAAGATAGAGAAAAAGTCCTATAGCCATAGACAGCTATAAAACTTTGACCGACAGCAGGCGACCGTCTACACCAGATTCTAATAAATACTAGTCAAGAATAAATGGAGATACATTTTAACATCAGAACAACCCTCACTTCCCACATCAAAGCAAAATTCCTTTATTTGTTTTTTTTGGAAAATCTTATTTTATATAATACCTATCGCTTCATACCAGGTTTATATAATTTTGTCAGTATGAACTTGTACGTGTAATGTAGTTTTCGGAACGAATGAAAGTTTCTTGCACCCAATTGCACTCAATTTCTTGCACCCACATCAATTAATACAATAAACATAAGTACTACACGTCCGAGGTATTGCGTAAATTCAGTGTAAAATATTGCGAATAAATTAAAAGCGCCAGAACTACGGTTTTTATAATTATGATCATAGTTATGATAATAGGCAGATCTAACAATACAATGGTGTACTGATATATTGCAACTGACAAATTATTCCCAGCAGTCTATTTATTTCCTGTTCCTAATATAAAATACGTCATGTTGACAATAATGTAACGAATCACGAGTTGTATCTAAAAAATTCAAACACTGTCAATTGAATTTTGGTTTCATTTTCTACTTACATGTCTTACAGAGCACCGCAGAAAATTCTTATTCCAAATCCCATTTATGTAAACCGCTTCAAGTCTCGCGTGTCACTTCTGCGTTCTTACCACTTCCACTTGCCCAACTTACTCAACAGGCTGTCTATCGTCTTGTCGATGAAAGTGTACGTTTTGCGCTTTTAGTTTGAATCTGCTCTTTGTGCGTAAAGGCGCAAGTCCACGGTGGAAGTTTTTTCCGAAAGTTGGAAGGAAGAAATTAGTAAGTAATTAGGCAAATTAGGGACAGGAGCATTAAGAAGCGTTTTACACGGTGGAAGTTTTTTCCGAAAGTTGAAGGAAGGTTTCCTTTGGAAGGCAAAAATGCTCCCTCTGGAGCTTCAAAATTATCAACAGCTCCAGCTTAGTGATCGGTCCCTCTGCAAAACGCTTCTTAATGCTCCTGTTACTAATTTGCCTAATTACTTACTAATTTCTTCCTTCCAACTTTCGGAAATAACTTCCACCGTGGACTTACGACTTAAGGGTTTAAGCTCTTTGGGGGTAAAACAATGCATTGAAAGTGGCAATTTTTGGCGGGGTCTGTAAAGTATGAATTTTTGGGTGCAATACACATGGAAAAAAGTCTTTTAAAAAATACTAAAAAGTGAAAACTAGGACCACGTAGTTGCCTTGTATTCTCAACTACCCCCAAAACATATTTTCGTTGCAACAATACGAAAAACAATGGAAGATATTATACAAGAGCACTCCCTTAAAACATTAAAAAATGATCAATTTGCAAAAAAAAGAGCAGTTAATGGACGTGAAGACTAGGGACGAATATACAAAACGAGTATTACACCAGTTCTTTGTTTTATAAAATGAACAAAAACCAACCCGAAGCTATTTTATTCCACAAGGGTTGTCAAGACTTCACTCTTGCTGCGGCTATGCCTAAAGCGTCCAGCACGCGACGAAGTCGTCGTGGGTAGTAACAATTCAGGAAGATGGGGAGAGGAACGCCTACTCGTCATGGAAGGTTTCAATTCAGGTTCTGGCGGACTAGCCAAATTATCTTCTTCTATCAACTCCTCAACCTTTTCTACCGGGACAGATTCAGCCTGCTTCTCTTGTACAACGATGCAGGCGGCGCATAAGGGACATTTCTCTTGCACATATAGCCATTTTTTCAAACACGGGCCATGGAAAAGGTGACGACAGGGCGTCACGCGCGCTTTGCAATCCAAAGCTTGATAACAGATGGCACACACATCGCCATACTGCTCCAACTGCAATGACGTTGCCAAAGGTAGTGCATAGATCTTCCTGGCTGCTTCTCTCCTTTTCAAAAACGACACCCAACCCGCCTGTAAGCGCTGCCAGACATTGAAGTAACAATGGACAACCAACACCGTGCTGTTGGCCCAGGTCCATTGTCCTTCCAGTGACTCGTGGAAACCCGCCCCAACAACAAAAACGGCAACGATGAACTCCAAAGTGCGTACAAAAGCACGGGTATAGTAAACGACGTCGTCTAAATTCTCCCACGCTTCCTCTCTGGAAGCATCGTACATGAACAGTCCGTAAATGACCAACATCCCAACGACTTGGACTGACGTCATGACGCAGGTTGAAATGACAACCAATGTCCAGAAATTGAGGTCGAAAATATGACACAAAAGGTGGGTCATGTACAAGGGGAAGCAAAAGAGAAAGACGCAAAGACAGAGAATCTTGATGTGCCGTCCCACCATCGCTTTGCTACGTGACGCACTCAAAGCAAGCAACATTGGCTCCGTAGCTTCGTACATGGATTGGATTAACGAAGCCGTGACGACGAAGAGAATAATAGACATGGCGGCGAGCCGGTGGGGCATTTTGATGTTAATCAAGCCAGTTTGGGCTGCCAGTAGCGCCATAGTCAAGCCTTCCGTTAAACCCGCATGGGGAGCTGGTTCGGAGACGTAGGCTTTATATCCTTGAATGACAATCTTCGTAAAGGCCAAGCAGAATGCCGCCAGGTACGAAATCGTCACGCAGGTCGCTGCCAATCGCATTGGGGTTTCGCACAACTGCGAAATGGCATAGAGAAGGACAATGTACCACTCTTCAATGGCAACTGTAGATTCCGTGCCGACTTGCATGACTAAATTGTAGATCTGTAATGCAAAATGGATGGCGAAAAACGCCAAGAAATGGGGCGGGATGAAACACTTCGTCCAGAGATCAATAAAGAAAGAGGCTGGGCCCAGTAAATGGATTTCGTAGAAAGCTTGGGTGTACGTATTCTGCACCCAGTTGACAAACAAAGGGGCCCATGTTAGTACGTAGTAGATACTAACAAGGATGAGGAATGCCGTGGCAATATTGTGGACTAAAAGGAGCTCCGTGATAGGAAACGCAGACAAACGGCCGACGATAGGAAGGGTGTACACCGCCATTGCAGCTCTTTTGGCATTGCACTCGATATCGAGGAAAAAGGATACGGACGTTGCTATCAACAAATGTGCGCCCAGGAAAGACAACTGACGGCGAAAAAATATAAAATTGTCGCTGTCAGGCATATCAAACAAGCCCAAACTCCTCGCAGCAGATTTCGCTAGCAAACTTTGGTTTTCTGCATCGCCCCCGAATCCCGGTGGCCTATTTAAAACATAAATAGCAATTCTTGTGACGCATCATTAAGACAACTGATTTTACCTATACTGCCTGATGAATTTCCAGACCGCTTCAGGAGTAAGGATTTGAGTCACACTAGATATTGCAGGGGTTTGGAAAAGGTCCGGCTGCTTATCGGTTTCTACCCAGTCTTGTTCCGTCATAACATAATGGCGTGAGATTAATGACGACGCGATCAACAAACCGGCACTGATGTAGTGCATGTACAGCACGACAAGCTTATTCAAAGGTACCAGAAGTATGCAAAGCCCTTGTAGAAGCACTAGAGAGATCATTTGGAAGAAATGGAGTTGTTGGGAACCAAATATGTCTTGCTGGAAACTTACATGCGTGTACCAAGAGCGAAGAAAAAATATTTCCGTAGTCGTATGTGGGAGGCCATATTTTATCCAAGCTTAAATTGCTCCAATACAAATCCAACAGTACAAGACCAGGCACTCGTAAAATTACACTTGCAATACTTTCGAAATGTTCACCTTTGAAGTCAAAGTGCCACATCTTTCCTCTGCTTTTTTTCTTTCTAGATGCAGTGCTTTTTGACTGACGCAAGGAGCATGTTGACGATGGTTTTCAGCTGCAGCACTAGATGGCTAAAAGTCACCTATCTTGGACTCTCGTACCCGTATTATGCGCAGAACACGAGTAATCCATGCGCCCAAGGACGTTGGCAGGAATTTTCAAAAGGTACGCAGTACCCCTTTCCGGGCCCTAACCACCCATCCCCCCATCATTTACTAATGACAAAAAGATTTTTTTCTTTTTTTCCTTCCAAATTAACAATTTACACGTCGGTCTTCACTTGGTTAAAAATCATGAACTAATTTTGCTACATCAATCTCAATAACGTGATGTACTGTACAGTAGTGGTAAAAAAATATCTGAAAAGAGTCACACTGCATAGGTTGCAACCTTTCTCTGCTGAAAGGTGTCCTGGGTGGTTACGTCACTGGCTTTCTAACCTCTGAGGGCTGTCCTAGCTATAAGGTCACTAATTGGCTTTGTAACCTCTGAGGAGGAAAGGGAACCACCAGCTAACCGCGAATTTAAATATTGTTTGTTTTTTTCAGCAAAAAACGTCGAAAAGTCAATATAATTAAGTATGAATCTGATCGTAATACACTTAAAATTCATTTGATAGTTTACGATCAATTATTACAACTATTTCCACGTTCAGAAAAGACGTATAAATAGAAATACACAATGACTACAAGGGCAATTCAAATTTTGCGGGCGCTCACAAATCCTTTCTCTCTGATTGGCGAAAAGGCCTATCAGAGGCGTGGCGATAGAGACAAATTCTGGCAGTGAAAGGAAAGGTGTATTTTGTTTCGTTTTTTTCCGACCAACCGTTCTCGAGTTATTCAATTACAAATTTTTGGCTTTTCCCGCCACGAAAAACGTGACGTCACCAGGGGGAATAGCACGGGAGCTGCGGCTTACGGGTGCTTGTTTGTATACTGTGCTGTTGGATTTCCTTTTGTTTTTCTTAGTTTTACTGGGGAAAATGGCAAGCCAGTGTCATTTTCTGACTATACCAAGTGAATACCACAATAGTCATTACTTTTGTATTGTCGTATAAGTCTATATCAATAGAAATAAAAAAAATACAAAAGCTAGTCACCCGCCTGTCTATAATCGTAGTACGAATAACATTACGCTGTGTACTTTTTTTTCTATCTCAAACTTAATTTATTCAATTTACTAAATTTCAGTTGGTAAACGTCCTAAAACTAAGGAATGAAAACATCTGAAATTAAACACTCCCTTGTAAATTGCAACTATACACAAATATAATATACAATAATGAACAATCTAAACTGTACAGATGATGGTACGGTGTTTACTGTATGTACAACTTTCTAGAATTGTTAAGCATGTTTATTGGGGAGAAGGTGCAATTTTCCTAATCAACTGTTCTTAGGCTGTGTACGTTAAATGTCTAGAACATTAGTGAGGATGAATTCGCAGAAAAAGTATTCTACAGCAGTGCAGGAGAAGCTGCCAGCAATAACCCTTCCAACCTACGAACGGAAACCTCATTCATATCGCAAATACATGTTAAATTCCCAGCTTGATTCCTTTTTCTTCCCAGAAGGCTACATTAGACAAATATCAATAATTTAACTTTATTTTAGGCTTTTTGGGGCTCTTCCAGAGAGCAAATGGTACGCAATTACGTACTTTGCGTCAACGTAGCTACGCCCATGCATGCGCCCAGAGGAAACTTTTGTTTCAAGACAAAAGGTCCGTTACAATCTAGGGAACGAATAATATTGAATACAGTATAACGTTTTATAATTGGCACCTACGTCCAGTAGAAAATGGACACAGACTTTGCTAGTATTATGAATATAGTCTATATCAGGAATTACGACGCAATGGCGGCCTGGCAAAAAAAAAACAAATATGCTCATCCAAATACGGAGGAAACATGCGATGAAAATACAAGTAATTTTACGTAAGCATTACAAATCAGGGACAGGATCGACAGTTGTACTTGTTCTCTGCAGTTTAAATTTTTTTGCAACACCAAAAGGGCATTTTTCAGTTAACTTCAAGCCAGTCAGCGTTTTCCAAAAACGAACTTGCTTTTCCGTTCCGTTTCGGACCTCAAACGTACCTAGGTTTTCAGCTTGTTTCAGGGTATTGTTGCTTTATCGGAACACGAGTGGAAAAGGCGAAAGGAGAGTATAAAAGAGCTCGGTTTTTGTGTAGAGTTGCCATTGTTCTGCGTCTGACAGGAAAACCTAACGTCTCTGAAAAGAGTTGCACAGGCGCTTCTTACAATGGGTAAAACACAGTTTTTCTCCACGTTGTCTTTTACTTTAATATGAACGAACTCAGCATGCGATTGACTAATTTGACATATCTCTTGTCTTTGTAGCGAAGTTTATTTGCATCTGCTTCGCTGCACTACTAGCGATGATTTCTGCGGCGTACATACCGTACAAAGCTGACTACACGACCACCTACAAGCCAAGCTATTCCAGTTACGAGGCTACGACTTACGCACCAGCTTATCCAACTTACGAAGCAAAGAAGGCCTACACGAGCTACTCTACTTATGAAGCTCCTGCTCCGTCGTACCCGGCCCCGTCCTACCCAGCTCCATCGTACCCGGCCCCGTCCTACCCAGCTCCATCGTATCCAGCTCCGTCGTACCCTGCTCCATCGTACCCTGCTCCAACGTACCCTACTCCGTCGTACCCAGCTCCATCATATCCGGCTCCCTCTTACCCAGAGCCTTACTATCCGGCTCCTTCTTACCCGGCTCCTTCTTATCCCGCTCCTTCTTATCCGGCTCCTTCTTACCCGGCTCCTTCTTACCCCGCTCCGTCTTATTCAGAGCCCTCTTACCCTGAACCTTCTTATCCAGCTCCTTCTTACCCGGCTCCTTCTTACCCGGCTCCTTCTTATCCGGCTCCTTCTTACCCGGCTCCCTCTTACCCAGCTCCTTCTTATCCGGCTTCTTCTTATCCGGCTCCTTCTTATCCGGCTTCTTCTTACCCAGCTCCCTCTTACCCAGCTCCTTCTTACCCAGCTCCCTCTTACCCGGCTGTCTCTTACCCGGCTGTCTCTTACCCTACGTACTCTAGCTATCCCGAATATAAATCGTACTCGTATCCAACGTATTCCAGTTACCCTGCTACCTATTCAACATACAGCTCGTACCCGGCATACCCAATGCCGTACCCTAAGACTAGTTACTAAACCCGATTGTTGGTGTGGTTCGAAGTTGTACACGTGTGCTGTCGCTGAAATAAAAACTGTTCTACGGAAATGTTCTTCGTTTACTTTTCTTTAAAAGCTTTTCTTGCAACGTATGAGAGCCATCTATTTTCCGACTGATAATTACACAATTTTGGCAAACCCAGGGCCTTTATAACCATAACTGTCACATCAAAATTTATTCAAATATATTTGAACAGCTCATGACGCTTTGCAAGCACTTGCCATTATGATGACTTTAGATATATCACTCATGTCGTTTTAAACACAATATTGCAAGTTTTGAACCTCAACTGAGTTAGTGAGATTTTTTTATACCAGAATGCTTTACATCCTAGTACGTTTGCCGATTGACATTAAGGTGCGCATAAGATTTCGTTTATCGAATTGGCGTGGGCACAGCTCATGGCCTGCTTTGTGTTATTCTAGTGAATATCTTCCTGCTATAGTGTCGTTCTGAAATACATGCACATAAATGCACGCATATGGTTATACGATAGAAAAGATTTTTTCCACGAAAAACCTAGTAGCCGTGATTTTCATTCCAAACGTGTGCAAAACATTTATATATTTACTACTGGTTTTGTCTATACTAGAAACGTTACGATAATTGTGCCGCTTTCTTTATAATGATTTAAATTTCACAATTTCGTCTTTTTGAGAAATACAGTAGACGTACTGCGATGAGCTATAGAGATGTCCTATAAACAATCATGAACCTTATTAAATGTGACGTAATGAATAGCAAAGACAGGATGCGTGTATCACAAATAATAAATATCAACAAATGTATTTAAAAAATAATTTATGAAACGGGCATCTCGTTCATCCAACTAACGATTGTGTGCTCTTACATCAGCATAAGATTACTTATGTTTCCTACATCATTGCTACACTTTTAAAGCCAATTCGAAAATTATATTTGTGTGAAAACCTCTAAACTTCATTGGTGAATACTCCCTTCTCCACAAAGCAAATTATGTAACAAGTTAAGAAATATACATTACCGTCAATAGGCTATGCCTACGATGGTTATTAATAATAAAAAAAGATTACTTATAATATCTTAAAACATACACTTCATATTACAAAACTAGGATTATAACAACAGAAAAGCACCGTAGGGTGAACAGTTACGAAAGAGAAAGAGGAAAAAGAGGAAGTGGAAAGAAAGAATCAGAATAGCAGTGTGGTAGCACTGCTTTCGGCTTTTCACAAATGCTAGAAACTTCTGTTCGACTTACCGAACACAAAACTTGTAAACTTTGGAGGAAGTATACGTACGCCTGGTACTGAGGACTAGTATAAAAGCTCGCTGCACTAAGTCACTTTCAGGCTTGGCGGTTCAGTAGCAGTATCTCTTGTAAAGAACTACTGCAACAGTAACCACAAAAATGGGTAAGAGTTTAACTTCTCTTTTTTCTCTTTAAAGATGATACACAATTTAGTTCCTAATACCTATTTCTTCCTCCATTTGTTTGCAGCCAAGTTGATTTGCCTGGTTCTGAGCGTCGTGTTGATGGGAATGTGGGGAGGAGCCGTGCCAATGTCGTACGATAGCAAGTATCCGACTTACGAGACTACCACTTATGCTGCGCCCGTTTACCCTAAGTACGAGTCGTACCCCGCCCCAGCTTACAAACCTAGCTACCCAACCTACGAAACTACCACCTACGCGGCACCTGCATATCCTAAGTACGAGTCTTACCCGGCTCCGGCGTACAAGCCAAGCTACCCAAGCTATCCGACGTACGAGACCACTACGTACGCAGCACCTTCTTATTACCCCCCTCCAGCTTATCCTACCTACGAAACTACGACTTATGCAGCTCCCGCTTACCCATCCTATAAGCCAAGCTACCCGTCGTACCCAACCTATCCTACCTATGAAACTACAACTTACGCAGCTCCATCTTACCAACCAAGCTACCCTACGTACCCTAGCTATCCCACCTACGAAACTACTACTTACAAAGCTCCAGCTTACCCATCTTACCAGCCTAGCTACCCTAGCTATCCTACCTACGAAGCTACAACTTACGCAGCACCCGCTTATCCATCCTACCAGCCTAGCTACCCCACGTACCCTAGCTATCCCACCTACGAAACTACTACTTACAAAGCTCCCGCTTACCCAACTTACCAGCCAGCCTACCCCAGCTATCCTACCTATGAAACCACAACTTATGCTGCTCCCGCTTACCCGTCTTACCAACCAAGCTATCCGTCGTACACCACCACCTACGCTCCCCCTGCTTACTACCCTGCTCCGTCCTATCCTACCTACCCAAGCTACCCAACTTACGAAACCACGACTTATGCTGCCCCAGCTTACCCATCTTACCAGCCTAGCTACCCAAGCTACCCCACTTACGAAACCACGACTTATGCTGCCCCGGCTTACCCATCTTATCAACCAAGCTACCCGTCGTACACCACTACGTACGCACCCCCTGCTTACTACCCTGC
>JAHZNP010001370.1:0-20797 GCA_020615345.1 Triops cancriformis
AGTGACGTTAGACAGACGTGCGATTGATTGATTTTGTGTTTTGAGCTGTTTTGTGCCTTTTTAAGTGCTTTTACCTTTGCCTTGGACAATTTAACGTTTTATCTGACTGCTTTTGTATGATATTTTTAGAAATATACGATTCTCCTATGTATGTGAGTAACGTGACAGTTTTTACTTGGGTGTCAAAACACCCAAGAAGAAGTCGCTTGCATTATGGCCACGTATTATGTGTATAATATGGCTTATGCTAAAGCTACTTTCCCTACACTTCTCTTAATACAAATAGTACAAATCTAGCCCCTGTACTAAATTGGTGGAATTGCACATGGAAGAATGAAAAATTGAAATCTGTGAATTGAAATGTGAATGAATATGAAATTTCCTGTGAATGTATTTTTTTACTTATGTATTTGTTTTTCGTAATCAAGAAATCTTGCATTACAAAGATGCTTGGCATATTACCAAAATACAAAAGCTTGAAAGTAAAAAGTGATGTGCGCTTACTTCTAATTTTCACAGATGACTCTCTATAATAAGGGTGTTCACCAACTAATTTTGAAGCTGTTTGACTACTTTATGGGTGATCGAATTGCCAAGTATTAGGGCCCAAAACAGTCAGTAAATAGAGATATATAACAAGTTTAAGCGCGTTCGTCTGCCAAAGTTTAGTCTTCTTCACTGTAAGAAGGATGATTTAAATGCTAAAATTTGGTCCACTACTACCCAATTTAAGGGGACAAAAGTCACCAATTTTTAGGGGACATTAGCACCAGTTTCTTGTTAGTCTGGTATACCAGTATTTGGGGGATGTATGTACCTTTTTCTGGGGCGAGGGACCGACCTCCAGTTTTTGGGGCCCAAGAAGCCCCATTCTGTATCCTACACTTTTTGGGGTCCTTTTCCACCAAAAAGTGGGGGATTTTTTTTTACTGTGAACATCACTCAAATCAAGACGTCGTCCATCTTCTTTTCAATTGTCGCAAACTCAAGAAAGATGCAGCCGTCTAACTTAGAGAATTGAGAGCCCATCGATTGCACTTGAATGGACAGGAAATTCTAACTAACCAAAAGGTTTCCCCCCACTTATATACTACGTTTATGGAAGCAGCCATGAAGTTGAAAATCCTTCCTTGCCCCTTCCTGCCCTTCCCTACCCCTTACCCCTATAAGCCCCTTCCTTACCAATACCCCAAGTGTGCTTTTGTACTGTACATTTGTAGTTATAATTTGGCATTCAGTTTACATTTTTTGAGTGTATTATGTGAAGTTTAACTCGCTGATTGATCCAAACACAATAAGAGAAAGCCTAAGTGGGTTCGCGGACTAATTACTAAAAGAAAGCATCTTATCATTCAAAGTGTTGCATGGGAATAATTCATCCTATCAGGGTGTTCTAAGGACTTTAGCATAAACTAGTCACGTGAAGTAGCCCTGCCCAGAGTCCCATTAGAGAATTAAGCATTTGCGTAGGTACACACACCATCTTCTGTTTGCCACGAAGTACGACGTATGGTTTCTTCCTTTTGTGCGAAGAGTGGCAGTTGCTCAAAAATACCTGCAGGCACCAGACGCAGAGAACTTCGCAACACTGGAATGGAAGTCCATACGCCAGATCACGTGGAAAAGAGAAGTACAGTAGCTTTTCGCTGCAACTGTGTCACAGATGGTTCCAAAAAGGATAAAACGAACCCGCAAAAAAAGTTTCTTGACGCCGTGGACTGGTGGATGACATTTTGTTTTGCAACTGGCTTGCCATTTGGAAAAGTAAATCTAGGTTTACTTGCAAAGGTGTTAGCTGCCAGTATCGCAACCGCTGATGTCATTATTGGGGTTGAAAATTTCTATTCTATGGTGATCTTAATCGCCTCTGACCACAAAAACACCAATACCAGAAAGCTCAGTGGTCTTCTTTCTACTTGTACATTCTTCCTATGCAACACTGTCTTACACACAATCCTCTTGTGGGATATGGGTAAGATCCGAAAAGTAACACAAGAACTTAACCGTCTGATAACTGTGGACAACTATCTCTTGAGACGTTTAAGCATTGCTGTGTTGGTATTCATAACTTGTATATCTGTGCAGGTAGGATCATTTACGTAAAATATGAACAAGGATATAACTAACTGATTGCGCATTTGCAGCAAATCTGCCTAATTATGCATTCTGAGCTGGGACTGCTATGGCACGGCAGGAAGAATGTGCAGCTCTGGGAGATCTTCATGCGTGTTTTACGGTCGTTTCCCTCCATCTACCCGGCCGTTTTTGCTTACACCACTACTTTGCTGCTCATGGCTTTGGGCTATCAGTTTCTTCTACTCCAACGGACCATGAGCGCGAAAACGTTTCTTTCGTGGCAAATGCTTTACGAACGCCATCTACAACTATGTGAAATCGCTGGAAAACTGCAGAATTGCTTCACTTGGCCACTGACCATGTTTTTCGGTTCTATTCTCGTAGCAATTTGCATTGAATGGTTTCATATCTTCACCGGAATTTTGGGCAGACAATACTCACTATCTCTTTTTTTGTTTCTTGCCAATATTCTTGGACACTGCCTCATGTGTATCTGTCTTTGCGCGTCGGCAAGTTACTTAACCGATCAGGTACGAGTCGCTGGGGAGTATTTTACTAAAACGAATCTAATCGTAATGTCTGAGAAATATTTAGGCCTGGTCGCTTGCCTTCCAACTAGCGAAATCTGAAAGCGAATATATCCACAGCCCTCCAGAAAAAGACGTAAATTTCCTCAATTAAAAATTTGTGCACTTTCAGGACAAGTTCTGTTTCCTTCCCAGACTATACGAGGAATTTCGATGAATGTCCGCAATTTGGAAAATTTAACAACATTTACACTGGCCGGATTCTGTCGATTAGGCAAATCTTTACTCTTAGCGGTATACGCCACAATATTCATTGTTTCAAGAATAATAATACTATTTTGAGGAACTTCAGATGCTGGCGACTTTTATTACATACGCTGTCTTACTTTGCCAAACGGCCCAGTCGGAAGGAATTCAAACCCGTAATTGCACTAACGAGTAAACAGTGTGCAGTTCGATTTTTATAGTGTTCTTCTCTACAGTCATAATACCTGTGATTCCGAGAATGTCCTAGAAATTAATTTACTAGATGGCCATACATTTAGAAACATTCCTGTTTACTTGGTAAAGTGCTCCTAGCAATTCAGACGTCATATATCGTCAAACACACTGGTAGCAAACAACAAGTTGCACTTTTAGTATAATCTATCAATAATTGAAAGGTGGTTAAAGTAGTTGAGTCCAAAAGAATTCGAGGTTCTTTTTGCCAACTTAAGGACAACAAACAATCTTTAGACCACCAAGATGAAAAGGATTGGTCCAAAATAATAGTAATTAGTAAAAAGTTATCTAAATACTAGCAATTTAGTTAGCTATCATAGTAGTTTACACATTCCATTTTCCAAGTCTTATTAAGGCCCCGGTATACACAAACCTCTTACGGACGAATAACACGGGGAGCTCTAAAAAAGGCTTCTGCGTAATGCTTTAGTACATTTCAAATCAATGCTTGCAGTAAAGTTGTCTTAAATGATATCTAATGCCTATGTTTGGGATCTTTCGAAAATATGCTTTTATTGAATTTAAAAACTGTAGGTGAATTTTTGAAAATTCTGAAATATTAAAAAAAAATTTGGCTGACAAGAGCACACGATAACTTCTTTCTACATTTTTTGGTAAAAATACGATTCAAATCCGACGAGTAGTTTTTACGATATCATTACTAAAATTACCAACTTTAAGTAATGATTTAGTAAATGCTACTCGTCCGATCTGAATCGTATTTCCACAAAAAAATGTTGGGAGAAAATATCTAGTGCCCCTGTTACCCAGATTTAATTTTTTCAAGTATTTCAAAATTTAAAAAAAATTGCCTACAGTTTTTAAATTTATTAAAAACATATTTTCAAAAGATCTCAAACATAGGCACTAGATATCAATTAAAACAACTTTACTGCAAGCATTGATTTGAAATATACTAAAGCATTACGCAGAAGCCTTTGTTAGAGTTCCCCGTGTTATTCGTCCATAAGAGGTTTGTGTATACCGGGGCCTTAACCTGAAACCATCAAACTCTTTGCTTTTTTAAATTTAATTTGCCTTTGCAAGGCAACGGCACTAATAATATTAATATTAATAACCATTTTTACGAGACAAGGCAAATCAAATAGCTTCTTATAAGAACTTTAATCAAATTAACAACTACCCTTTTAAATATTAGGTGGTTGTTTGACACATCGTGGTGCTTTGCCAACAACGAAATAACCACTTAGAATTCTAGGAGATTTTTTAATTATCGAAGAATACTTTAAAGTTGAAATTCGTCCACTTTTTGTAATTCCTACTTAGGCTCTGTGAAAAGGAATCTTGTGAGAAAGAAGCTGCAGAAAACAGTTTGCTGTTAGACACAATTTGAACAACATTTAATAATAGAAAAATATAAACAATACTTAGAACAATAAACTTCCTTACTCCTAATTGTATTTGACTGAATTCTTTTGTAGGAAATTACATGTGTCATAGATACTGTTGGCTTTAGAAGAAACATGGCCAATAAATAAATAATTACTTCCCGATGATCAATAGCGTTACATTTGTCAAACGTTTTTTTCAGCCTGTAGCATGCCATGCTATGCTACGAACGAGTGTTTCACCTCACTACTTTTTTATACCTCGTTTCAACGGAGTTAAAGTTTCGTATCTCAAAACACGAATCTGAACAATTTTACCTCGTGAGTTCCAGCCTATTTCAGTTTTAAAATGGCTCTCACATCAATGCAAACTGCATAAGCCTGTACCCTTTTTCTAACCCGGCGATCATGAGCTTGCCCAATAAAAACTGTGGATTCTGACGCAAAAAATCACATTAAAGAAAAAAGACCGAACCAAGTTCCTGTATTTCTTTTCGCAAACCATTTTCAGCTTTTTAAATTACTTGACCTTTTTCAAGATTGATAAAGTTCAGGAGTTCAATCGGTTCGAGTCGTTTGCAAAAATACACGAACTAACAACAATGAAAAAGGCAACAAATTCAACAGCTATTTCAACACACTTACATCCGAACGCAAAACGATTATTAAGAGAACTGGCTGACACATTTGTCATGCAGTCAGGCTTGGCGTATGTCTGGATTAAAAAAATCGCTGAACTAACTTTGACGCCAAAATGACCGACAACGCCATCTTGATATTAACAATGAACAAGGCGTTCCACAGAAAAAAAAATAAGTGGGAGGTTCTGATGTGGAGAGGCCAAATGAAAAATGAGACCAGGCTACCGGGACAAAAAAAGGCGCCGTTGAGTAGCCAATAGAAGCTAACAGAAGACACACCAATAGAATTATAGACTTGTTCTTCGCAAGCTAGCATCTAGTACCTATAAAAGGGCGAGAAAGCTGACGAAAATCAGTGAACTTCCCTTCCAACAAAAAGTTAAGTCACAATGCAACTCTACTGGGCTGCCCTTTTAATTCTACCATATCTAACAGACGGTGAACTAAGGATCTCCCATGGGGTATTCACTTGCGGTACGTTAACATAATTTAACTGCTTTATCTTCTGAAGCTAAAACAATTGGTAAGGAATGCACACTTTTTAGATCGTGCTGAGCGAACGAAACTGTTCAATGATCTTTACACTATTCACTTTCTTATACTTCGTGATGTAAAGTTGGCCAGTATTTTAACGAAAGGGCGAAATCCGATAAGAGTAAATGGGATAACCAGCTGCAAATCAATGTTACGCACTTTGGCTAACCTCGGACAAGGGAATGTAAATACAATGCTGGATACTATCCTAAGATACAACAAGTTCGATGTACTCTCTTTACCAGTACCACAAATAGAAGTACTGACCCTTACACGTCTGAATATTTCTTGCACTTACTTTGGCTTTTTTTTGCAGCACTTTTGGCAGAAGATCACAGCTCGAGAATATGGAAACGCGCAAACTTTTGTGGACACTACCGAAAGAGTATATGCTATAGCCAGAAGCAAAGAACTTCTAAAGGGAAAGACGCTACTGGCGACAGCCCGCGATCAGAAACCATCCATATACTTTAAACAGACGAACGACTCCAGACGAGTAACCGAAGTCGGTGGGGATATGATCGAGATTCTCGATATAATCAAAGACAGTCTCGGCTTCAAGTTCATATAAATTTCCTGATACACACCATGAAGCTTAAAATTGTTCTCTACCACTTGCAGTTATACGGTCATACCAGCATTTGACGCATCAGTTATCGTGAACGGGTCTTGGACAGGTAATATTGGTATGCTTGCTCGAAAGGTAGGAGTTTTAGAATCACGTCAAAACAAAGAAGCCCACAAATCTCTATCTGACTAGGAAGCTGATTTAAATTTACAACCGTTTAACTTTGAAGCTGATAAACACGCCGTGGTTGATTACTGCATTGCTCTGCACGGTGGAAGTTTCACGATAATGTTGCCTTACCCCAAAGAAATACGCAGTTTACTCGCCAGTACCTGGCCATTTGAACCCACAGTAATTTATTTGCAGACAACGACGAGTTTTTATTCAACTTTATTTAATCCGGAGCGACTAACCATTCGATATAGTTCCCCTACTCCTAAACAGCGTATAAAGCTCGAAACAAATAAATCTCGGGAAAGATATAACTTTTAACCATATTTTTGGAGGAGATTTTTAAAATTTACCGGGAAATTCTAATAACAAGCAGGGCCGTACCCAGGATTTTGGTTCTGAGGGGGTTAGGAAAGGTTCGGGGAGGGGTCAGGGGGGTTAGACCCTCTAACTCCCTCTAGGTACGGTCTTGATAGCAAGTATAAGATTTCTCTTAAATTCGACCAGTCATTTTTGAAATTCTAACTTGGATATTAGGCAATTATATTTTTTTCTCTAAAATTTACAAAATTACACTTTGTACGGTATGATTCATCCTATCATATCGGGATCAGGATACGAAACAATTTGCACCACACGCTTCTGAAAGGTCTTAAAAAAAGAGTCAAAATGTTGAACGCACTTTTGCGTAACCATACATATTTGTTCTCTTAAGCAGGTCCCTTTTTTGGGTAATTTGAGATTTGTATATCAGGCGAAAGTTACACAGTGTATTTTTAAAATTTACCCCGATAGATCGCGTTGTGTTTACAGTGTATTTGTGTTCTTGAAACTAACTTGTCACTTTAGGTATGGTTGTGTGTCCTTGTCACTATGATAGCTATTACTTTTACCCTAAGTACAGCTGCAGTTTTAAGGACGAAAAGAAAGTCACTACTGAACGTAGTATCGGAAGCTTTCATGTACACTTACGGGTTAATCACCTGCCAAGGTAAGGCATCCTGTACGTGAACAACCATTGAAAGAAAAACGGTAAAATTTCCTGAGCATTTCTCAGCTGTATGCTCCTACTATTCACCACCCACTCTCAAAAGAGGAAAAATGCACACAATTGAACCTGCATGTCCAGGGACTGCTACATAATGAATTGTCCTTCAGTCGTTACTTCGGATCGAGAATTTGGCCAAGCCGACGTCCATTCCGGCCATTTGGGAACTTTTATTGATCACCTCCATTCTAGCGAATTTCCCAAAAGGTAGATCTGGGCCTAAAAAGATCCAGTTCGTTGCGAATCGTTTCACCAGCAACCCTATTATTCACTTGTTTTTATTTCTGTTCATAGTAAATCAGATAGCGCCGTCTACGGAATAAAAAAATAATACGTTTAATGTTTTACTAAAAACCGCATTTTTCATTCTTAGCCATTCAGTGGCCTAATTGAACCGAAACTGATCTAAATTTTCCCGAAAAAATATCACAGGAGAATTCACATTCTATTGTTTATGGGGGAAATTCAGTTCGGTCCGGACGAATGATCGGATGTGAACAGTGTTTGCTACAATTATAAAAATGATCCAAATCACTGTTCTCGCGGGAAGAAAGGTCACAGACAAGTTTCCAGCAGTTTTATATCTGAATGTGTGAATGCACTTTTCTCACCTGAGTACTTATTCACGTGGTATTTTACGTTGTAACGTGTAATGCCTTTTGTAAGAACCCATGTACAAGTATGGCAATTTTATCTTTCCTTACAATTACAGGATTAGAGTGTCCAGGAAGAACTCATAAAAATCGGCTCGTTGCCGGCATGTGGGGCATGGCTGGCCTAGTGTTGGTGTATTCGTATAATTCCCAACTGACGTCCTATTTGACGGTACCTCAATTGAAACCAATAGTCAATTCTATGGAAGAGCTCGCGCACAGCAACTATCTGGAAGTTACGGTGATGCCAGGGAGCAATATTGGCTTGGAATTATTAGTCAGTTTCGTCCTTGGACTTCACAACAATGTAATTCACTATACTACTTTCAACGTTTGTTCTCCATAGGCTGCCACGTCGGGTACTTACAAGATTCTGGGCGATCGTATTCGGCAGAATCCACAGAAGAACATGGCGCAAAGTTTTGACGACGCAGTTAACAAAGTTGCGACTGGCAGATATGCCTTTCCTACGGTACAATTCGATACTTGTTTTCACTACACAACGTTCAGTTCCCATTGCGTCGAGATTGCCCAATTTGGAAAGTGAATTAAAATGATCGGGAGTTAGCAATCTTTTTGAAGCCATTTAATATTAAATTCCACTTTTCTTGTTGCATACCAAACCATCTCTTGCGTTACTCAGTCTTCCGGGCCTTCAACGCATCCGGACCTTATGAGATGTTTAACACTGAGTTTCATATTTCAGAACGATTACACGGCGACACATTACGGAAATATCCTGTTCGGAAAAACACGCATTTGTAGCGTTATGTTAATGAACCAGCCACTGCGTTACATCCATTCAACTTTCACGCTGCAAAAACAAAGCGTGTATTTACCAGCTATAAATGACAAGTGACACTCCTTTTGTATAATTCCATTTGATTTTAATTTACGTATTTTACAGGCTGCACGATTTCATGAAATCAGGACTTGTCATACAAATTCGGAAATACAGTAGCAGAGGATTGCCTCGTTTTCGAGATCGCTGCAAAGTACCCCTTAAGGACTTCCCCACCAACGTTGTATTGACGCTAAGTCAACTTCAGTCCGCCTTTGCAATTTTGGGCATTGGTTTACTTGCGGCGTTTATAACATCCCTCTGCGAACTAACTATCTTTAAATCTTATTCCCGTTACCGCTAGCTATATTAGGGCTTCACCGCAACAATGCACGATTACGATTTTACCTTATGATTGTTAAGTAGTAAACTAAAATGCACTTCTATCACTGGTGCAAGTTAGTTCGATGCAAAATGTTAGCCTGTCAACTCAACGAAAATGTTTTCAAAAAACTAAGCACACCATTTCAATTATGAATCTCAAGACACTTATGCTGGAGCAAATCTCTCCCGTAATACGCTTGAACAGCTCACCTCAAAGCTGCCGTTCGATTTCTGTTAATTATTCATCACAATTCCTAAATTTTTTTGAAACGCAAAGCAGTAAGCTTCTGGCTTTCCTAGGCTTGTTCCTTCAGTAAAACTCAACCACTCGGACAATTTTCTTTCAAAAAGCTCCTAATTTTAACAAGAAAGCGAGCGAGACGAAAAATATTATCAAGTAAGTCTTTGTGAATTTTGCCCTAGTGTAAGTGCACTTGGTGGAAGGATAATTTAGTAATATATACCAACTAATAAGTCTACTTCTGTGTGTTAGGGACTTGTAATTAATTAATGTTGATCTCGCACGAATATAAAGCCGACAGAAAATATACAAAAATCGTACCCCACGAGATTAACCAAGAGCTATTCAGAAACTGCAATTCCTTTTTTAGTATGTCAGGTTGTCAACTTTCGTAACATTCACTCTCTTAGTGAAACCACCCAGTCGGGAAGGAAGTCAAATTCGAAACTGTATAACCTTACAAAAACTGTGTTCTCCTGTACTGTCACGTCGGGACGTGCATCCCAACCTGTAACATGACAAATTAATAGATGGTCATATACACAGAAATATTCCTCGTCAATTGATTAAGTGTTCCTAACAGAACAGACTTCGTATTTCCTCAAATAGCACAGAAACAATCAATAATTTGCACTAATTATACTCTTGAAGGGCAGTTAAACTAATGCGTTCAAAAGTGTTTGAGGTTTCATTAGCGAAGTGATAGTCAACAAACCATTGTAGGTTGCCAAGGTGAACTCGCCAGTCCAAAGTATAAGTGGGACTGCTTGACCTAAACTGATAAGATGTAAGCAGTTACTGGTCTGAAACAGTTCAGTACAGACGTCTGCAATCGAGGGAGTTCTATTGGGGGATCGATATTCCGTTCACGAAATAAAAAAAATATTCGCAAGAATTCAAGGGAAGTATGGGCTATCCAACAGAACACGACCACTTCGTTGATATTTTGGGTTGGTGGTTTCGCCTCTGTTTTGCTATCGGCCTGCCATTAGCTAGCAAAAACTTCACTCGCAAAACAAAGCTTTTTGCCGGCACACTTTTGTTCTGTCACCTAACAATAGCCCTGATACCTCTAATGTACCAAATAGTGACAATAATCCAAAATGCCAGGACACCTGCTGTATTTAAATTTGGTTACAGCCTAGCAGCCTTTAGCCTCTTCATAAAATCCTGTGGATTACACATTTCCATAGTTTGGAAAATTGGTCCACTGCGACAGGCGATCCAAATGCTGAACGAGACTGCTATTGTTGATGTCGAATTCCGAAAACTCTTAAAGGTCGTTATGTGTACAGGACTCTGTTTCCTGATCTTCATGGTAACAACGTGTCATCAAGATATTTCAGTAGTGATAATTTTTTATAGGTACTGCTAGAAGTCTGGTATACTGCATCGGAAGGCTTTAACCAAATCGATTTCTTCCCCCCATGGAATGTGATTATCTGGGCGTTATGGGGTGTAACCTCCACATACGCCAGAACTATTGGGTATACGATAAGTCTGTTGATTGCAACGCTTGGATACCAATTTTCAAAGCTCAACGAAACAATCCAGTCAAAGCCAGTAGTCTTCTGCGACAGGCTTTACGAACGTCACGAACGCCTTTGCGAGCTAGCAGGAGACTTGCAAAACTGCATAGTTTTGCCACTGGTTATATCGTTCTGCTCACTTTTGGTCCATCTTTGCACGACAGGATCTTATGTGACGATTGCCCTTGGTAACGCTGGATTTTCTTCGCATATCTTTTGCCTCGTTGTCATCTTATCCGAAAACTGCCTAAGATGTGGCATCCTATGCGTTGCTGGCGACTACTTGAGTAGTCAGGTATCCGACTTTTTAGAAACTTGTGCAAGCTATAGTAATTTAACTGCCCCAAATTAGGCCAATTCTTTGGCTTTACAGGTGGCAAAGGCAGACATACGTTTGCTGCACGATCCAGAAGCGAAAAAGGTAAGCTTTTGTGTTGATTTTCATTCATTTCCAATAGCGAACCAAAAAATACTTGCCAAATCTCAAAATTCGAATTAACCCTCTAAGCGTTAGAATGCCTAAAGAAGGTTGGTTAGCACGATGAGGGCTTAATTAAACTCGGTGGCTTGGCAAGTACTGTACATAAAGAAATCCATTCTAGAAATCGTAAAATTCATAGGATTGTTTTATTAAATAGCCTATAATACGTATAACTTCCTTCACAGAGCGTGAACGGGCTTGGGAGGAACGTTCTCAATTTGAGGTGTTTAACCACTTTAACTGTAGGTGGGTTTTGCCGTCTAGGAAAATCACTACTGCTAACGGTAAAAAGTATTAACACTTCTAATACTTCAAATATATTTAAATTTTTTATTTGAAGATTCTCGCCACCTTTGTCACTTGTTTTGTGTTACTCAGCCAAACGTTACAGGCATAAGCAATACGAATTGACAGTTCTTCGATAACCTGAATACGATTAACACACCACATTTTGGCTTAAAATTGTATTATCTTGCTAGACTATTTAATACACGACTTACAGCCGGCAATAGGCGATGCCTACAATGGCGTTCAAAGATTTTTAAAAAATACACTACCTGTTACTGAACACCCAATGAAAGCAGATTTTCCGCACTTCGTAAAAAAAATATTGAACAATCTCCGTTTTGACATTATTGTCTCGCTACGGATAGCTTAAAAAATTAGGCATATAATGGACGTCTTCATTTCGGAAATAACGCTAAAAGAACAAGAAGGATATTCAAACGATTTTACTGTAATATTTTCCACGCAACGATGCTTGTTTTGAACTAAGTAAACCTAATCAAGTTCTTTCAAAAAGCCATTTAATTACTGCCTCATGTAAAACTCAGTTGGCACGTAGACCTGCCATAGAGACAAAGGTCTTTTCGACTTTACCCCTGTGTACCTTCGGAGGCCAATAATTCATGCTAAACCATTCGCTAAGGTGTGGCTTATGCGAGCTAACAGCAAGAATGTAACTTAGTTAACACCGACTCACAGTGAAGCTTGAAGGCGTTAGGCAGTTGGCCGCGGAGTGCTGAACGGAAATATCGTCCGTTCAGGATGACACAAGGAAGCTTACTGTATAGTTTAGGCTGGTGGATGAAATTTAATTTTCTAATAGGTTTACCGTTACGGGAACCCGTCTACAGTCTAAGAATCAATCTATACACTTTCACAGTATTGGGTATTGACTTGATGGCAGGAGTGGTCTACATCGTCGGTGTGAGAATGAACTACCTTCGAGGAAAGTGGCATTTCACTGCATACCACGTTGCTGGCACCTTACTTCATGCGCACGTTTTCCTCCTGACCAGTGTCTTACATGCCATTCTTGTATGGAAACTGGGACAGATTCGTGAATTGTTCCAAGATTTCGATCAGCGTATTATTGTCGATTTGAAATTGAAGAAATTTCTGCGGACTGCGACGATATTATCTATTATCTTAATTATCCTAGTAGTAAGTACACGTCCGAGCTTTCAAAAAGTAAATAACCCGAAATCATGTAATTCTAGCACACCAGCAAGGCTGCTTTGGTAGTTTCATCTAACTTTACCCTCGTGGATTTACACCCCGTATTAAATGGTACTCTTTGCATATTGTCACGTGGACAATATTATGGGCGATTACATTTGTGTACCCGGACGTCACGACAGTTACACTAACTTTTCTTCTTGCTACGCTGGGTTATCAGTTCTCGTTAATCAAAAGTACAATGCACGAGGAAGCAGCGGTTCCATGGGACAAACTATATGCGCGCTATGCTCAAATATGCAAACTAACTAGCAAGTTGCAAAAATCTTTTAACGTGCCTGTTACGATACTTGTGGCTACTACGTTCACAAACAGCTGTATTAGCATGTTTTGTCTTACGGAATATCTCACAAAGTCTGTGTTACCGCCCTCCTTTTAAGCATTAATGCTATCTGCTGTCATGTATTGGATCAGATGCATTTGCTTGTGCAATGCTGCCGATTATTTGAGTGAACAGGTAACCTACACTTCAATATGCTCAACCGCCTTAACTCCTATTATTCAAGGCGAACGCAGCAGCGACAGAACTGGTGGACGCTGACTTAAAATATATGCAAACTCCCGATACGCTGAATGTAAGAAATATAAAAAATTGCTCTGCAATTACAGTACACTAATGTGTGTTTTACAATGCATTATAGGTCAAAACGCGGATTTTCTATAAATATTCGCCACCTAAAAGATCACACTTCAATTTCCGTTGGAGGATTTTGCCGCCTTGGCAAACCACTACTATTGACGATAAGCTGAGGACACACTGAAATGACTTTAAACCGTGCTTGTAACAAATCAGTTAACAAACACAAATAGCTAAGGAGATTCCTCGTCAATAAATTGATCACAAACGCATCAATCAAACTGACGAGGCAACTAATAATTGTAGGCTGGCGTAACCTTAGGACACTATTCGACTTTATGCTTGTATGGTTACCACTCACATTTTGCTGAATATGTCTATTTTTACGCAATTACCGAACGCAAACGACTAGATGGAATTTAGTTTTCCATGACATTTCTTCCACGTGGGAATATGTCATTAACTATTCCATAGAAATAGCCTATCTTACATGGGGTATTTTGCCTAAAATTCAACGATTAGAAACCCCCAAAATTGGTCACAAATTAAATATTTTTTTCTTTTAAAGCATGAGAAGGGTTACGTTATAAGGTTAATTTTTTTATAACACATGATGTTTACATTTTGGCAGTAACCGTCACTTATTTCGTCTTACTACGCCAAGTGAACAGCGAAGAAAGTAAACCAGCATTCAACTTGACAAGTGGATAAGAAGCATGCTCTCTTTCACAATCCTACAATCAGTGACAGTTCTCGATTGGCTTGAGTCTGTATCAATGAAATTGAAATCATAAATCCCTTTGGACATAACTCGATCAAAGCGGCATCCATTACTTATTTCGTATTTCTTCACCAAATAAGAGGCGCAGAAGTACAACCAGCTGCGACACTGAAAGAAGAACAACTTATTTTCTATCCTTTTTTTCCTCCTTCACGC
Organism: Triops cancriformis; assembly: GCA_020615345.1. Classification (NCBI taxonomy): domain Eukaryota; kingdom Metazoa; phylum Arthropoda; class Branchiopoda; order Notostraca; family Triopsidae; genus Triops; species Triops cancriformis. The sequence continues at coordinate 14,520 of JAHZNP010001370.1, forward strand.
TGCGTCCGCGAATTGAAAACCACATTTCACGACTAAACGCATACAATAATTATTTTTCCTCACTCATGTCACGTCTGGCCATAACAATAGAGAGTGAGTTTGCGTATCACTCAACGATTATTTTTGCATGGTACAAAAGATATGTCTATTTTACTTCATGTCGTACTACGTCTAGCTATGAGTGTATCAAGTAAGTTTTTTGTTCAACAACGATTCTTTAGGCATCGAGACGTCTTGGAGCCAAACAACACAACCTAACTTTTTAATCATTAACCTTTAACCAACAATAGTCAAATGGATACCTCGTGTACTAAGGTATACTTATGCAATACTTGAATGGCTAAATGTTATGTTATAGTACCATATTTTAAACCAGATACATTCTCATCTGCCGTGAAGTTTTATTAAATAGATTTGTATGCTTTGACAACAGCTTGAAAATACTAACATAAGATAGAAAAAAATGCGATCGATTATTTCTTTCTTCGAGTTCGTTGCAAACGCTGAAATACCCCCCCCCAAAAAAATAGTTAGATTAGAAGCTTTTTCAATACATCAAACGTTCAACTCACCTCCTCTGTCACTAACCTTAGCAAAACATTCCCAAAGCTATCTAATTACCACCTAACAGAACCGTCAACACTTAATGGGTCAATAAGGTGCCAGGTATTCTCCACCAAGGGGATTCTGCGGACTACGAACTAGCGCCAAGTATGACTGACAATGTGGACTCACTTAGCTCAGTAAAGTAAACAACTTCTTCCCAACCAGCCATAATAACTTACGACTCCTGCAAAGGAAACCGTTCAAGACGCAGATATGCCCCACAGCGACTTGACTTGTGTTTTAAATTGGTGGATGAAATTGCACTTTGGCATAGGATTACCGTTAAGCAAAACAAGCTACGGGCCCTTGGTTCGACTTTTCTGTTGGACCGTCATGTTCATTGATTTAACTGTCGGACTAACGCATTTTATTGGACTAACAATAAATGAATCTAGCAGTTCATGGCACTCGACCGCATTCCAAATCAGTGGCTCCCTACTTCACTTCCACATCTTCATATTTACTACGGGTTCCCACTTTATTGTTTTCTGGAAACTGGACGAATTCATGAAGATCCTGCAACGCTTCAATCAAGTGATTATTGTGGATCGCCAGCTGAAGAAATTTCTACTGGTCGCTACGCTCTTTTCCATTACCGCCGTATTTATCATGGTATTTTACGATTTTAAGGAAATTACAGTTACTAAAATAACTGACATTCTTTGGGAAAATAGCAAGTAGTTATGGTACCTTCGCTGATTCTATCCAATTTGAAAATGTTAAGCTTGCATCGAGTACTGTATTCCGCCATATGGGTCCTATGGGGCAATACTTTTATATACCCCGAGGTCGTAGCGTTCACAGTTACTTTCCTAATTGCTGCACTTGGCTATCAATTCTCGCTGTTGAGATCAGCGATGCAGACAGACGCGTTTATTTGTTGGGAAAAGCTTTACGTACGATACCACCAGCTTTGCAAATTGGGCGGCGAGCTCCAGAAATGTATCAGCCTGCCTCTTATGATACTGGTGGGCTGTACAATTATTGACAGCTGCTTCACTACATTTTATTTAGCGGAAGCTGTTGTCGACTATGACATATCATACTCCTTTTACTGCATGCTTATTTCAGCATTAATGGCCTGGGTGGCGTGCGTAAGTATGTGCGTCGCAGCTGATTACTTGAAAGACCAGGTAACATAGCGTTCAGCTTCCTCAAACTGCAATTTTTAACATTTCACCTGTCAAGGCCAAGTCCGTAGCATCAGAATTAGTAGAGGCAGACCTGAAATCCTTACATACCCCTCAGACTTTGAACGTAATTTTTATTAAGTTTAATACCAAACACCAAATAATAACATTCCCTACGCTTACATCGTAGGTCGTCCGAGGGTTTTCAATGAATGTTCGTCATCTAGAACACTTAACTGCAATTTCGGTTGGGGGATTCTGTGCACTGGGAAAGCCGTTACTGCTCACAGTATATCCAATCAGATAAAAAGTGGCATATTATAAATGTTATTTTCTTAGATGAGTGCAGTATCCATTAGTTATTTTGTGATCATGCGCCAAGTCAGAAATTCAGAAATAACATGTGGAAATATGACGGTGGCCTGAAGCTTACGGGTATGAAACACTTGCACCATGCTCTAAAATTAACATAACCAAACCGAGTTGTTGTTCATTCTAACCTCACAAGACTTAACAAAACAAACCGATGCCAATCAGCCGTCAAAAGGCGATACCTGTGACGGCGTTTGAATAAAATGTCAGTGCAAACATTAGTTACAACATTTGGGTTCGAGCACTTTAAGCCGATCGCGATAGTGTCGTATTGGTTGTAGCAATCACTACATCCGTACAATAGTATCACTTCAAAGTATTGTATATCCGTACATCGAGTCAAATCCCTGAATCTACCAACGCTGGCATGTAGGCTACATTTAACGAGGTGGCCTGATTGGAGCATTTAAATTGTTATGTGTTTACTATGAAAATGTATTTGCCGAACAAATCATGTGTTTTAACTAAATTAACTCTCATGGCCATACACTGAAACTAAAAACTGAACGTTTCTACAAAGATGAAGGCCTCTCAAAATCGAGTAGTGGAACAAAGGGACAGCTTGCCGGAGAAAGTGACAAAATCCCTCCATACAGGTGTTGAAGAAATCACTAGATGACCACTTTGGCTTAAAAATGTTTGACATCAAAACAGTTCCGTAGATGCAAATAGCCCTGACTCCCCAAAACCCCCAAACTTTACACCAAATAATGTATTAAAAAAATTATCTTTGTATATTTTTCGTAGAGGCCTGCTGCTTCATCTGTTGCAATAAATAATAATAATAAACAACCCCATTTGGTGTATACAAACTTTACACCAAATAATGTATAAAAAATATGATCGTTGTATTGTATATTTTTCATTGCAATAAATTTTCGTTGCTTTATCTCTTGCAATAAATAATAATAATAATAATAATAGTTCCTTCATTAATACTCTTAATCATGCGTTACTTATGTTATTCTCTCGATCTCGATGAAATCCAGGAATCGAACACAAAAACCAATTGACAATACATTACTCGTACCATAATCAGTATAAGAAAATCAATAACACTATCGTAGTTGTTAGTTCTAGCTGGCAAACAGTGTTACGCCCATCGGCTCTTACAATCATGAAAACTGAAACAGACTCAATTTAATCGTGAAGCGCAATTAAATGGATAAAAAGAAACGCAAACCCCTTTCACAAACCCAAGGAATAACAACGAAATAAAAACTACCATGAGTATATAACAGTACGTTTTCCTGTCTGCTGGTCGTCGCACAGCTCAAGGAACGAAAACACTGAGTTACGTGCAAAACATGGTTTCATCGTGGGCCAACAGCGGAGATTTAGCTTCCATACTACGCTATTGGTGCTATGTATGTTTTGCTGTTGGATTGCCTCTCCGTACACCTAAATCTTTATGTCTGGCTAAACTGTTCACACTGACGATCCTACTCTGTCACACAACTGTGAGCTTGGTGTATTTATTTCACGGAATCGTAAGCATCCTACGCAACGATTCTGGTCTTTATGTGCTCAAGCTGAGTAATTTTCTCAACTGCATTTGTTGGTTTACCATGACATGTATACTACACGTTGCACTCGTTTGGAAAATTAATACCTTGCGGGATATGGCAACAGAGCTGAACGAAGTCGTAATACTGCAAGCCAAGACCGCGAAGCTCGTGAAGACTTTTACAGTGCTAACTTTGATGTTGGCTGTTTTAAATGTAAGCTACTTACAAAATTCGCTATTATTTATACTAAAATTACAGATATGGTTTATAAGGAGCTAGCAATATTCTTTCCAGCAACAATGCTACCCCAAACGAAATTATATTCTGGAGAACTGTGGAATACGGTTATACGGATTTTACCATGTCTTTCGTATCCATACCCAACAGTTTTTGGCTACGTCACAGCTTTTACACTTTTCGTTCTCGGTGGGCAGTTTTCTTTACTACAAAATCAAATGTCCCAAGAATGTCCCAAGAAGTCGATTGCATGGGAAAGAATTTCGCAACGTTATGTACTTCTCTGTGAAATATCGGGCAAATTACAGAAATGTATTAGTTCATTACTGGCGATATATTTGAGTTCCAGCCTCATGTGCGCCTGCTTCAACTCTTTCTATCTCATTAGTAACTTAACGGTGGGTCGCTCGGGCCCACGCATTTATCTGCTCTCTTTTCTTCTTTCGGAGCATTGCACGAAATGCATTTTCCTCTGCGTGGCTGGTGATTACTTACGGGAACAGGTAAAGTTAAATGAACTGAACACTCCAAAAAAAGCTGCGTTTAATATCCTACCTTACAGGCGCATGCAGTTGCAACACAATTTGTCATTGCAGACTTGAAACACTTCGACCGGGAAAATAATGCAGATGTAGTGTACTTGTCAATTTTTATTATAATTACGTTTTTATTATTAATTTTGTTAAAAAGACGATGCAACGGTTGGCAAGAAATGCCCGTAACCTCGAAGATTTAACAACTTTCTCTGTGGGCGGATTTTGCCATTTGGGGAGATCACTATTGTTGACGGTATGCAAGAAAGTGACATGAGATCGATTATTTTAGAAACAGTTTGCCACGAAACTTAGATGCTTGCAACTTTGCTGACTTACTGCGTACTGCTCTACCAACTGAGCGTCCCAGAACCAGGCCGATTCTTAAATTCTACGCAAACTTGAAAAATACGTGAAATATTCCGACTACGCACTCCAAGGTGCTTTATCGACAATCACCATGCGAATAAGAAGTATAAAGTTGTGAAGAGTTTGAAATCTTTAATGTGCTTCGTTTCCTTTACTATCAGGGGTTATGTCATTTCTAAACTTATCATCCAACGAAATGCTGACAGTACGAAGACATTCATCTTAAGGGTTTACTTGCAATGCACATTTACCTCGTCACGATTTGTACACCTAAGTTGATACCTAGAAAAACTTTCCTGTAGCTTGTGTTCACACCAATACTTAAGCTAATATTGCTGGACAAATCACCTTTTAAAGTTTAACTTGAAATCAAGGGTTAATACTGGCAGGTAATGAGGGACAAAAAAATCGTTTACACCGAGTGTCACGTGTTTACAAGAAATGTCAACGTATTTTTCTCGTATATCCTAACTCCTAAGATAACGATGCACTCATAATACACGCGTAAGAAGTTTCATTAACAGCCAACATTTGCTATTTATTTAAAGCACACCAATTTGCTATACTTCAACCATTTCTTCTCTAATTTTGAGTTCACTACCGACAAGTTATCGACGTGAATTTCGCTTGAACATAATAATCTAGCACGAGCTCATGAAACCACGTGACGAAACGCACGCGATCAATCTGCTTTTTGTCGCATTTTGTACACTATTGATATTTTTTGCGTCTGGCCATTGATTTCTTTAAGTAATTACATAGCTCACAGTACTTAACTACACGTTTGTGGAGCACTTATAGTACAATCTTAACCTTTACAAGAAAGATGCTAGAAACAGCACTTACCACTTCACGCTATGCAGCAACATCCTCGGCTATTTTTTGGCGAATGTCTGCTTAGGTAATTCAAACGGTAGACCCAATGTACTGAATCAATGGAATCAATACAATACAAGCAAATGGTAGACAGAACCCTAAGCAAAATCACCATATGATTCCAATCATAACAAGATACGTCAATACTTACAAATGAGTCAAAAGTACTTTCTTAAGCGAAAAGATTATGGTTTATTCTCTGATCACAATATAAAAGTCTCTTTGCCATGTTTGGTAGAAAGGAGATCGTTGAAATACTGCAGGGCTACAAGTACGCAGAGCTAAAAATCGCTCGTTTTTCAACGAGCGCGCTCGCTCGCGCGCTTGTTTCAAATTAGCGCCCACGCTCGCGCTCGCGCTCGCAATTTTTTAAAAAGAGCGGCTCGCGCTCTTTTGAATTGTTTCCGTTTGCTAGAAAAATTATCTAGTTTTACTTCTCAATTTTTGCTTCTCAATTTTTCTTTGAGTTATATTTAACTCTCACTATGATTTTAAAACTTCTACCTTATTTTACTATACATTTATTTTTACCTATAAGTGCTATTTTTCATACATTTTTAGCGGTAGTTCGGCCATGACCCTCAGATCCTTCACTGAACCTATTTTTAACTAAATAATTTAAGGAAACCAAAAGAAAACTAATTAAT
>JAHZNP010001371.1:0-20789 GCA_020615345.1 Triops cancriformis
TATATATATTGTTTACTAGTTTTGTGGTTCCATGTTTTGTCCTAATTTTTTAAGTGCTTACATCAAATTTAAAATTTGTATAAAAATACGTCGTCTTAATTGTGATTGTTACTGCTTCGTTAATAAATCTCGAAAATTGTTAATCGTTAAATGTTACTTCAATTAGAGCCGAGTCATCGTTTATACAACTAATGTTATGTTTATTAAAGAAATTCAGGTAAATTTACACTTGGATGTAGCGTAAGGTTATTGAAATTCTTACTAGTTCTGGTGATAGAAAATAGTCACGTTTTGAATATTTTTTTTATACATTACTGTGATAAAAAGACTTTCCTTTAACACATGACATGTTCCATCCTTCTGGCTGTCACTTTTAACTAGCCATGCATATGAAGTTTTTCCTGAACTATAAAAGAATATAGTAGTGGACATTCTTTACAAACAACCAGAAGGTATACCTTTTCGTCCAAGTGTGAACGCAATATGGACTCGTAATTCGTTATTTTTGGACTTGGATTTGATAATCTGCAAGTAGTAAAGGCAACAACGTAGTATTGCTACAGCTCTAAAAGTACACTACTAATAATTGCCGGGTGGTAATCACAGCTCATGGATGGCAAAAGTGTCAATAATTTCCTTCAGTGCTTGTCGAGCCTAATATTTTTCAATTAATCTGTCAGGATAAAACTCGATTTTCAGAATCCTTGAAAGTAAGTTGCACCAGTTAAAATTTGTCCGCTCGTCCTGGCAAATCGCCTATGCAACAGCCCATGTATTAAGCAAAATTGTTACATGAAATCAGGGTCCATACCCCATGTCCGATCGAGCCCTGCTCTCCCCTAAATATATCTGGTAGAACGCAATAATTAACAATGGTTAAAAGTACCCAATAACTTGGTTTGTCGGAAAGTCAAAACACAATCCATAGATTGCATTACAATCTCGCTATTACGAACACTGCCATAACGAATAGTCGGCCATTATTGACTCGTCGAAAGATTCCGGGTCATACAAGTGTGTTGAAGAAATGCTCGATATAACGGACTTTGATTAATCGGATAAGTTTTTCTATACCCAGGAGATTGTTTTAAATAACCATTGTTTTTATTGTATTTGCTTGAATAGTGATACAGTAGAGACAAAAAACAAGACACGAACCGAACTGTTTTTTAGCAGTTCCGCACGGAGTGATATAAAACAATGTTCGATTTCACTAACTTAACCCCTTTCTCATGAAGTCTTTGCATATTTGGGAAAGTGCGGGCTCCCAAGTTGGATATAAGACGAACGAGGAACACAGGACAGCAAGCAGTTTCTGAGTTCGCAAGTGAACACGCCAGGAATTCATTAAAACACCACTAGAAATTCTAAATATGAAAGTAAGTGCACTTTAAATGTGGTGAGAACACAAAAGTGTTAAAAGCTAGTTCTCCGCAATTCCACAGATCGTTTTCGTGTTCAGTTCACTGCTGCTTTACGTCGCCGCCAGTGGTTACGGGGGGGGTGACGATGCTGGAGGCCACGGTGGTGGAGGCGGACATGACGACAGCCACGATTATTATGTAAGTGATTGAAAAAGCTTTCCTTATAAAGTCTCTTCAGAATTGAATTAAATTTTGACCTGTTCAAAGGCCCCAGCATATTACAATTTCGCGTACGGTGTTACCGACAAGAAATCTTACGTAAGCATGGGTCATAATGAAGACAGGAAAGGCGATACAACTAAAGGTAATCCATGCAACTTTTTTCAAGCTATTTGATGCTAATTTTCCATTTGATCAGGCGCTTATTATGTTCATTTGCCCGACGGTCGTCTACAGAAAACTGAATACGTCGTATCTGGAAAGTCTGGTTTTGTCCCGAAAGTCTCGTATCATCAAACTGGTGCTGCGTACGGTAGCGCCGGAGCCGGCTATGGTGGTGGCCACGGCGGTGGTCACGGGGATGGTGGTTCTTCTGGCAAAGGATATTAGATAAAGTAGCTCCAAAGGATAACTTCTGATCAATGGGATTTGCCGGACAAGTTCTCATGTTCCTCTTAAGATCATTGATAAACTTTCGTTAAGAAAGTTTAAAAAATGCACATTAACTTTCAGTGTTCTGATGCAAGCTGTATTGAATTGTCGACACACAATAAACACTTTTATAACTGATGACTTACAGCTATAGAACTTAATGGGCTGGGCCTTCTAGAAAGGAACAAAAATTAATGAATTTCACAAAGAATGCATAAGTAATTCTTTCGGAATAATGTATTTCAATTAAAAATTTCCCATGCTTCAATTCGTCGTCTTTTAGTACACGCTCCGCATTGTATTGTATTTTATAAAGTATCGAGTTGAAAGTTATATTATAGGCCTATATATGCTCCTTTCTAGGGACATCACCGAAATGTACTTGTGTCTATGTGAACTTGAGGTGGATTTAAGCCCGATTTCAGTCAGTTTTTAACGAAGAAATCTTAGTACAGTCGGATTATCGACTGTACTATGATATTTTTACCACCGTTATAATATTGAAACGGTCAATAAAGTAATATTTATTATTTATATAATATTTGAAAACACAGCAGCTTTCCAAATTCTACCGACGACGACCAAAATCTTAACGGCTGGGCTTTCTGGCCAGTTATTGGTCAGAAAATCGCGACGGGAGGGCTTGTGGGGTGTTACGACCCGTCGGAACGTCCATGCACTAGATTTCAATGGACTAGCGACGACTTAAGGCTCTCCCCGACAGGCGTTTTTTTCGTCCGTTTTCCGCAAAACCATGCCCCTAAGCAATCAAGGACACCGGATTTCGGAGTCAGGAAAACGTAGGCCCCAAACGCAAGTTTTCCGGAAAAGCGAAAGTAAGCAGCCAATCATTATTTGTCGTGGTCTTCCCTCCCACTTTTGGTAAACAAGTATATGCGCGCTCTGTTCAAATGTCTCTATTTCTTGTAAACACCGTAGGCACCAGCCAAACTTATGTGAAAATTAATGTTATAGGTTATAAACAAGTGTGTAAGCTGTTAACCCATACACTCGAGTGCTCTTGGTTTTCACTTCTAGTGAGAAAGCCTAGAGAAAGGGGTTGGCAGGAAGGGAGAATTATCAGGTGAAGGAAGAGAGAGGAAATAACTGAAAGGTTTTAGTAAATTTAACTTTCTAAATTAGCCTAGGCTGGTGAAATTGGGTTGTATGCACATATACAGTATGCTCATAGATTGGAAAACGAGGGGATGTTATTGTTTATGGAGCTTTGGGCGGAGTTCTGGAAAACTTAGAACCTGCCCTGTGTGAACATCTCTGACGGAATCCGGACCAAAAAAACGTAAGGAGAAAAAAACGTACGAAAAAAATCGCCTGTCGGGGAGAGCCTTAAGTGCGACTGTAGAGAACTGAACTCAAAGGGGTAAGCTTTCTAACGTTAGACACCAGGGACCAGCACCAGTTACAGATTGCGCAAAAAGGCACTGCTCTTCGCCAAGGAAAACTTCCCAAACAGAAGCTTTTTCAAGTTGACGGGAACACGTTTGATTTAGTACAATAGTGTCCGGCAAAATTCTTCCTGGTTGATAAAACAACTCGTTATTTTAGTTTTGTGACGGGATTCTGCAATGTAATTTAGTGACTTCTAAAAGAACTAAAATTTTAAAAGTGAGCTGCTTCTTACTCAAATTGTGTGTTTTTGAATCGTAAACATGTTCGGCCAACAGAACAAACCAGCGTTTGGGGCTTCGACGGGAAGCACCTTTGGTAAGTCCAAAACAATTATTGTTATACTGTTTTCGTCTTTGTATTCACTACGTAAATAGAACAACGTATGTTAATCTGTCCTACCGCGTCTGTAAATTATATGTGTGTAACGTAGGTGGTTTTGGTGCAACTAACACTACCACCCCATTTGGACAAACTTCGGCCTTTGGAAGTAAACCAGCCGGGGCAGCTTTTCCAGCCTTTGGTAACACTAGCACTCCATTGTTTGGTGGCACCAGTACAGCACCTTCAGGTGGAGGCCTTTTTTCTGGCGGCTCTACAGCGTTTGGAAATGCACCCGCCACTGGCGGCTTTGGAACAACAACCTCCACCACAGGATTCTCTGGTATCTTTGTTTACTGTCTCCTTTTTACTTCTAAATAAACGTTGACTTAACATTATGTATTGTCATTAAAGGTTTCGGTGCCACCAATACCGGAGGAGGGCTCTTTGGAACTCCAGCTCAGCAAAACACCAATGTATTCGGTGCCCAGGCAACTCCTGCAGCGTCAGCTACAGCAGGAGGAGGCTTATTCGGATCAACCAATTCGTCTTTGTTTGGAGCCCAAGCTAAGCCAGCCTTTGGCTCCACCTTTGGAACGGTAACAACTGGCGGGGGGCTTTTTGGTCAACCTGCTGCTGGGACGGCTCCTGCTCAAGCGCCTTCCTTGTTTGGTCAGCCAGCTAATACAGGCGCTACCGGTGGCTTGTTTGGATCTACCGCACAAGCTCCTCCACAAGGCCAGGCAACGTCCTTATTTGGCCAACCGGCCCCTGGCGGATTATTTGGCTCTACTGGTAAATTAACTGTTTCCTGCTTTCACATTTTAAATAATAATGGAACATCTTTTTGTTAAATATTATCGACTCATGGAATTTTTTTTCTCTCCTTATTTTCTGACTCGATTTTTGTTTCACTTTTTGTTTTCCATCAGCCGTTTAATTTAATGTGAAATTTAATTAGTGTGATATACTGAGTATAACTTTAATGTAAAAATTTAACTAGGCTTTGTTTGCTAATAGGTTTCGGAGGCGCGACAACTGGTTTTGGGGCTGGCGCCACTGGAGTAATCGGAACAACGGTGAAGTTTAAGCCTCTGACTGGTACAGACACGATGGTGAAGAATGGTATCCAGACATCGATTTCTACTCAGCATCAGTGCATCACTTGCATGAAGGAGTACGAAACTAAATCGCTAGAGGAGTTACGTCTTGAGGATTATGCCGCCAATCGCAAAGGCGGAGCGACTGGTGCCGCTACGCCTGGGTTTGGTCAGCAACCTAAGTCATTGTTTGGAACCACGCCTACGCCAGGTAATGGGAAGGGCATCGTATTATATCACGTGAAATTTTGAAAGGCAAATATTTGGTCACTCGAAAAGTCCGTGCAGTAATTTACCCTAAATTTGAAAGCGAATTTCTCTGAACATAACTAATTTTATTCCATAATAAATTAATTAGTTTGTTTGATCACTTTAGCCCAACAATTGGGTAAATCAAAGATTGATTTCTCCAAGAACGTCTTCGCTTTTTTTGCAAAAAAACTGATCGAGGTGCTTTTTTATGGCCTCTAGATTTTCGAAATTTTTTCCATAAAGAGAATATTGAACAGAGATAAAAAGATGATAATCTAACGGAGCAATGTCAGGACTGTAAGAATTGTACAATAGAACAACCCTGGAAACTTCGAACAATTTTTTTCACGTCGGCAAAGATGTCTGATGTTCGGTAAAGATGTCTGATGTTCGGTAAAGATGTCTCTTCTGTTGACCAATGGTGGACGCGTTTGGGCAATGACATCGTTCAAATTTTACAGTTGTTTGCACTATTTATGGTAATCGATGGTTTGATCTTCTGGGAGTAGCTTATAGTAAGCCACTCCTTTAAAATCCCACCTGAATCACAGCATCACCTTCTTCGGGTGGAGCCCAGATTTACGGACAGTTTTTTATGATTGTCACTTGATCATCAAAATCTTTGCTTGTAACGTTATTGCAAACAGTCCACTTTTCATTTCCCGTAATCGCGTTCCTCAGAAAAGATGCCCCTTGCTTTTATTCAGCAATAACTCGGACGCGCCTACGCACTGTTCTAGGTTCCTGTCGCTCAGGCAGTGCGGGAGCCTGACGTCCGCTACATTCACGTTCTAGCTGATTTCGGGTGGTTCGCAACGCTTTTTTGCAATACACCGACGATCTCCTGTATCCTCTGAATTGTCAGTTGTGAGTTTGTGCCCACCATAGTTGTTATTTGGTCCGCATTGATCAATTAAGGGCGACCCGGTTAGTCATCATTTTAACAAAAAAAATCTCCATCGAAACTGCGGACTACGTTTCTGAACTACTTGTTCTTTTAGGACATTAGGGCCATAAACTGCACAAATTTTTTTAGCCGTTTTCGAAGCGTTGAGACATTTGTAGAAATTATAACGTATAAAAAGGTGATAATTTACAGCGGTACCGTTCATCCTTCAGCGTTGAATAGAAAATTCATGTCCACGTCAAAAATCATCAAACTTTGATTAACATGTCATTGAGAGACCCCTCTTGCTAGTTTGTGAGCAAAAAACTGCACATGGGCACTTAGAGAAATACACGGGCTTTTTGAATGCGAAAATGGTCGAATCACAGCACGGACTTTTCGAGTGACCCAATATGTCCAGTTGGGTGGCTATGACTTATCGATAATGACGCTGTTTTTGAATTAACCTAAGAAAACTTCTCAATAGTGAAACCAAAGCCAAGTCATTTTAATCTATTTTGGTTCAACTTCATTCTATTTTGGACACTATTCCTTGCATCTTACAGAAAGTCACCTGTTTCCAATTTGGAAAGCTCTTCTTTGTCGCGTGTGTAATCAATAACCAGATTTTGCATACAAAGAAAATTTAAAAGTTGTTGGAGTGGCTTTTTTAACTAAATGTTATAATTCTGAACAGCAATGCTTGGTTTGCTATACACATTGTATTCTCTCCCCGAAAGGGTTAGGCACCACAACTGGTTTGTTCGGTCAACCAGCACAGCAACAGCCAGGCGCCGGTACATCTCTTTTCGGCAAACCCGTAGGATTTGCCCAACCGACTACTGCTGCGTCGTCGTTTAACTTCGGTTCAACTCCCGCCACTCCTGCACCCGGCACAAGTCTGTTCGGACAACCTGCCCAACAAACCACGCCTTTTGGCGGTAAGTAACAAGAACAGTATGCATATTTGTTTGCTAAACTTCTGTGTGATTTTGTTTTGACAGTTCCTACCTCTCAGCCAAGTTTGTTTGGCACCCCACAAACCACGCAAGCTGGTTTTGGGTCGCAGCCGTCAACCGGATTCGCTTTCGGCACCCCCGCTCAGCAGGTTAGTGTTCAGTTTACGACAGTTGTTTAGTTCGAATTTCCTTTTTGTTTCGTAATATAGGAAAGAGGGACCAGTATCTAAGACGTACTTTTTAAACACTTCTGAAACGTAACTTAGATTCAAGTTACGCTATCTATAGAATCCTGCCGTTCAGTATAGAATGCGTGGTAAAAGTGCATCTTACTTCCGGGCTCTTCTTCTGCACTAGTTGAACATTTATTGTTTTTGACCATAGTTTTTTTCTTCTTGTTCTTTCTGATGTGTGTCATACTCTGTTGATGAATTGTCGCTGTTTCCGCAAAAAAGGAAGGAAAGACCCAATTACTTATAAAATGACATGTTTTAACCAATTGGGTTGGTTTTAGACTGGAGCGGGAGGGTTGTTTGGAGCTAGCAAACCGGCGTTCGGTACTGCCACATCGGGGACTGGATTTGGGTTTGGTCAGGCGGCGGCACCTTCAACAGGGTTATTTGGTGCCAAACCAGCTGGCACAGCTGGTTTTGGCACGCCCGCTTTCGCCACCACTTCTACCGCGACTCCTGCACCTACTTTCGGATTTGGGACTAGCCAAGCGCCACCTCAAGTGTCACAGAGTACGGGTCTTTTTGGTAGCTCCGCGTTTGGAAAGCCAACTGCCCCTGCCTTTTCGTTTGGCACCACTACGACACCTAGTGCTGGATTTGGTAAGATCTACTAAGACTGACTACTTTTTCAATTTGATCTGATTGTGTTTGTTTAATAGGATTCGGACAAACGGGTACAACGTCTCTATTTGGCGGAACTGCTGGAGCGGCTAAACCTTCTTTGTTTGGCACAGGCACTTCTACGTTTGGTACCCCTGGCTTCGGTACTGGTAGTACGACAGGCTTCGGAACTGGGCTAGGCACGTCAGCTGCACCTTTTACTCTGGGAATAGCAGCGCCTTCTTTCGGAGGGTAGGTTTTGTCATTAATCTAATGAAAGATTCTAACATGATGTGTTTGTAATAAATATTAGTGCACAAGCGGCACTCGCTTCTGGAACACAGACGCCACAAATATCAGTCCACCAGCACATTATGGCCTTGGCCCAGACCGGCTCGTTTACCGATCATCCGCTCTTTAGGAGTCTTGGAGGGGTACGCATATAAGTTTTCTTATTCTTTTACTTGTCTCAAGGATATTCACCCTTTGAAGCAAGGCGTGAAAATTCCAGACAGGTGTGACGTGGTTTTATGCCTTCTCTAATAATAGTATACAATAATTTTATTAATAAATTTTATGCATTTTGTTTCATTGTCTTTGTGTTTCACAATCATTATTTTGTCGGCATAGTCTACCGAAAGTATGGACGAAGATCAGATACACTAAATACTGTTTGTATTTGATGTAGGTAACGGGCAAGCGAGAAGAGGTCTTGAAGTCACCCGCGGTGGCTCCGCCTACCAGTGCTGCTCAGAATGTGTCGCGTTATGTCGTTTCCCCTCGTCACCCGGTGCGCTTGAGACCTAAAGCAATTACTGGATCTACTGGGAAGGTAATTACAATATTTTATTATAAGCGATTAAGTTAAGTTTCAACGTGTCTACGCTCGCTGTTACGAAAATGGACAACTATGACTGAAAGTCAGCCGTAATTGTGCAGAACGTAGAAAAAATTGAGTGTCACCTATAATAAATAGTTGGTTAATGCATGTGTTTTCGTCAGGGATCGTTGTTTGAAGGTTTGGAAGAGGAGTCCCCTGGCACCGGTGACATCTTCGTTCCACGCAAGAGTGTCAAGAAACTATCACTGAAACCTGGGGTTTCTCCAATGACGGCAGTTTTAGCTGCCGATAGTGACGAAAACCGTCCTCCAGAATCGCCAGCACCTGAAACAACTGTGGAAGCGACCCCATTACCTACTCCCCCATCATACGTGCCTGGTTTCAAGCAACGCCCGATGGCCGACGATACGGTAGCCTTATTTAAGAAAGCGACGACCAAGAGGATGTCGGCTGCGGGTCCACAGAAAGAGTGGGAAGATGAGCAGCACAGTTTCGTTTCATCCGAAGCCGATGGTGATACCACTGGTATAGGAGAGCGTGACGAGAGTATTTTCGAGCATGGAGAACCGGAAGAAGGCCCGCCTCACCCAATAGGCATTGTTTTACGCCGTGCGGGTTACTACACCGAACCGTCTTTGGCGGAATTGGCCAACCAGGGTTTGGACGAAAATTGGCAATGTATCGTACCGCGATTCACCATCGGACGTGAAGGCTACGGCTCTGTCTTCTTCGAAGGACCAATGGATGTAGCTAATCTAAATCTTGACCAAATAGGTAATTAGCTGAAATATTGTGTGAAAGTTTGTTTTAACGTTGACACGAAATGCGTCACAACTATTTATAACAAACCCTTTCGATTTACCGTAGTGTTCTTTCGACACAAGGAACTTGTGATTTATCCCGATGACAACAATAAACCTCCGGTGGGGGAGGGTCTCAACCGTAAAGCGGTCATTACGTTGGAAAGAGTGTGGCCTGTTGATAAGACCACTACGTCCTACATTCGTGACGCGCAACGCTTGCAAGCTTTGCGTTACCAAGAGCGTTTAGAAAGAGCGTCGGTCAAGCTTGGAGCCCGATTCGTCGAATACAAAGCCGAATCTGGCTCTTGGGTCTTCAAGGTAATTGATTTTTAGTATCTGATTGCCAATTGTAGAATGAACAGCAAACATTGAATATAGATTTGAGAATAATTTTTCTTTCTGTTTTTGAATTCATTTATTCTTATTGTGATTTTTAACTGGCATTTCATGGGAGGGGAGTGGTAACGAGTACGAAGTGGAAAATTCACAAATCTTGTCGTTTCTTTTAGGTAAACCATTTCTCCAAGTACGGATTGGAAGAGTCGGACGAAGAAGGCGATTTGCCGCCTATGGAAATGACTAATGTGAGCAACAAAGAAAACGTGCCGTTGAAACCTTTGCCACACACCCAGCAAGTGCCTAATCTGGAGGTGACCAAACCCTTTGCTCGGGAAGTAGGCCTCGGTGGAATGATTCTCCCACCTTTTCAGTCTGAAGATGATTGGATGGATGAAATTGAAAATCTACCCATGCAAGACAAGGAATTTCCCGGCAATTTTGCACTCTCCCCGCCATCTATGGGCATGGTTTTAGCTCGAGCGACTGGCACTTCCACCGCCAAGCTGCAAGCCATGAAAGCTTCGTTCTTCGGTGACTCTGCACCGATGACGGATGTTGAGACTGCCTCCCTTTTCGCGAAAAAGAAGCCGAAAATGGAAGAAAAGGAAAGTAAGCTGTCTCAGTCTCAGCTAAGCACCCAAGATATGTCGTTCACCATGACCGCTATGAAACCTCGCGTCAAAGTTCCAGTTGTGGAAGAAGAAGAAGTTCCTAAGACGCCGATGGCAATGGCTTTACTAGATCCCTTGATCAATTACCCGAAAGTCAACGTGGAGGGTCAAGGAGTTGAGAAACCTCGACGTGTTTTACCCAAGTTCGCGCAAGCGGTCGTTCCAGTGGAAAAGTCGATTATGAAAGATACGTCGCGCGTTTGGGTGGATCAAGCTTGCTTCAAGAATCGAGGCTTCCGAGTAGGTTGGGGTCCCGGGCTGAGCTTAGTCACTTTGAATGCCCAGGTGCGTCAGTCGGTGCAAATTGGCATGCTGGATATTTCGAACTGGGCGGACGAGGACGACGAAAACCAATTTGAAGAGGAAGAACGCGAAGAAGTGGATGCCTTTGAGGCCAAGAACCCATATGTAGCGTTGCTCCGTGCACAATGGAATTGTGAGCAAGTATTAGACACGGAATATGGACCTCAGTTTGTCCCTGTGCTTGGTAATGACGTTGTCGTTGAGATGCGACAGATTGCTCACAGTTTGACCAAGAGTGAAGATGGAGCGAGTTTGAATCCAGCTTTGCGTCACCTGAAACGCGTTTGGGACTTGTGTCATGCCCTTTGGGGTCCTTTAGCTGATGAGGAAACAACAGGTAAAGTCGAACTTTTACTCATTTCTTTTTAAGTCGAGAACTCCAGTTTTGTATAATATTAAGAGAGCCGCTTTATGACTTCCGAGTTGTGGATGGCTTTGTAGAGCGAAATATTACCGTAAGGCGAGGGTTCATTATGACCTAGTAGTTATCATTTATTTAGTTATTTTATCATTATTTCCTCTTGGCTTTAGAGCTCACACCGCATACAGAAGCCATGGCAAGAAGAGAAGTGCTGAGTATCTGGCTGGAGGCGGACGCTGTAGACGAATGGCCTGGTTTAGGCACCAAGGATGGCGTGTTAGGCTCGGCGTTAAGTTTCCTAACAGGAAGGCGTGTCAAACAAGCCTGCAGTGTCCTACAAGATGCGGGGAATCTCCGGTTGGCGTTATTGCTATCCCAGGCCGGTTCAGCTCCACCTCCACGTGTTTGGCTTCAGAGACAAATGGCCACCTGGGAAGAAAGTGGCGCGGAGGAGTTTGTGGACCCACCACGTAAGAAATTGATGAGCCTTTTGGCAGGCTGGCCCATCTGGACGGACTCGAAGGGACAAACGCTCAATGTCTGCGAAGGACTGCAATGGCCGCAAGCTCTAGCCTTCTATTTATGGTAAAAGAGTGAAAAAAAAGGAAATTCATTAAACATCCAAAAAAAATAGACAAAGAAATGAAAGTAAGCGGCATATCAGCGCGTGAACAGCACAGATAAAGCAGAAAGAATACGGCTTCATTAAGCCATTATACTTAGGTGCTATATCCATTTGTTTATAAAAATACTACATAATTCATCTGGTGTCCCTCAAAGCACGGGTGCCTACCAGGGTCGAACTTTCGTACATAACTGCGATATACATTGTTACCCAGAATTATGTGACTTAAACAAATGCGAAAAAGTTTTTGCTTGCAAAAGTTGTTTTTGCAAAAGCGAAAAAAAAATAATCGTATAAGCGACTGGGAATAAGAAGCATTCATTTTCTAAACTAATTATTTACGGTTTTTTTATTTGGTACATTGTTGGAACTTGCCATCAGTTTCCTTTTACTCGGCGCCCAGTTATAGTTATACCCGGGTCACGTAGGCTTGCTTAACCATTTTGATCTCGCGTTTTCTAATTCCCTGCTCTGTTAAACGCCACGGTTTCTTTATTGGGGTATTATGTCGAGGAGAAACACGATTAAGACTTCGTGTTCACCCGTAAAGTATTGGTAGACGTCGTGTTGTCGATTAACGAACGAGAGTGAGAAAAACCATTGCCAACGGTAGTAGCTTTCCAAGACAGCGTCGTTTCTAGCGAAAGTAGCACCACGTGTTGTGTTTTCTTGCGACTTGCCGCTTCGTTAATCTCTTAAAACACCCAAAACTTGAGAATAATTTTGCCGTATGACCAAATTATTCTCATTTACGCGATTTCGTTCCGCGGTGAATTCTAGCGTATCCGTGGTAGAAATTGATGGACGATAAGAATGATTCCTTAGATTGCCAAATGTTTGGTGTTAAAGCCTCGAGAGGAGTTATTCGACATTCACTAAAGTTGTTTCATTTCTATAGGTATATCTGTTCACCAATTGCTACTATCCCTGACGCACTTTCGGAATACGAGAAGGCCATCAAGTCCAATAACGTGCCTCTACCTTTACCGGAATACTTGCGAGGGAGTTTCGAAGAAAACAAGGTGGACCTGTGCTATGCATTGTTACAGCTTTATTGTATCCGGGCCACGCCCATGGAGCCACTGTTGGACCCATCCAGTCAGACTTGGGATCCTTTGGATCACGCCTTATCTTGGCTACTGTACCAGACGTTGTTAGCGTTAGGGTACAACCATTTGGGCACGAAAGCGGAAGCCATTTTGAACCTCGCATTTGCAGCGCAGTTGGAGCAGATGGGTTTGTGGCCGTGGGCCATTTTCGTGCTTCTTCATCTCAAAGATGGAGCTCGGCGACGGGAAATGGTCCAAGCTGTTCTTGGTAGGCATATCTCCATGCAAGGAAGCAGCCCGGCGGAAGATTTTATTAAAGAGGCCTTAAGATGTCCACCTGAGTGGTTGGAAACGGCACGCGCGGTCAAAGCACAGTGGGCGGGAAAAGCTTGGATCGAAGCTCGATCTTTGCTAGCCGCCAAAGATTATAACCGTGCCCATAGATTAATTATCCAGCGAATTGCACCGGATGCCATCTTAGCAGAAAAATACGATGAACTCAATGCGCTGTTGGCTCCCTTGGCGGACCATAGCAGCCAAGTGGAAGACTGGAACCAAGTAGGCGTGGTTTACTGGGAATATGTGGGCTTAGTGCGTTCGGTAGACTCCCTTCTCAAAGAACATCAGCAAGAGGACGCCCAGCTGCTGGCTAAAAGTCAAACTTTAGCCAAATTGACACCAGAGGTCTTATCCCTGAGCGCCAAAGTGGCGTACTTGCCCACGCCCACCCCGAAGCATCGTCTGTGCCGTGCAGAAATTGCGCAGCGAGCGGCACAAATTATGCGAGCCATTTTGGAACTGCAAGTAAAACTAGGGAGCGATATTGGGGCATCGACGCCATCGCGATTGCTTTTGCCGCAGTTACAGAAATTACCTTTGCCGGAAGATTATGCGTTGCAAGAATTGCAAGCGCTGACTCGTGCGTATTTGTTAGAACTAAATCTTTGAATAAAACTGAGGAGGAGTTCGATAGGTTGGAGGGAATTTGTCAAAGAGTGAAGTGAGCGAGCAAGTTGGTAAAGTTTAATTTGTTACAGTGACAGAACATGTGTTTCATGAAGGTAAACGAAGCATTAACTAGATTAAACGTTAAAGGAAGATAGGTGTGGAGTAAAATCGTATGACCGATATCGTGTATCATGCCGAGAAAATCGATAATTTTGCGTGGGTTTCAATACAAGTTTCCATATAACGCATGATGTCCTTGAACGCATAGCATTTAATTATTTGTCTTTTTTTTGCTTTGTAGAACTTCGATTTCGCCCGCCAGCAAGTACAGTGAAATGGGGGATAAGTCATATTTTTAACATATTATGAAGTGTGTGGTAATAAGGTATTATGTGTGTGTGGTAATAGCGTATATTTTTAACATATTATGAAGTGTGTGATAATGTAAAACATTAATGAACAGAACACGAATACGACCTTTAGAATTAAGGAAGAGTTTTCAAAAATCAAACCAATTCACTTGACACTACCTTCATTTTCTTAATTTCTAGTAGGTAGGGTACAGAACTTTGCTTGTCACTTGCGGCAATGCTTGCTATCCTTTAAGTCTTTATTGCCTTTACATATCCTTCAGAATATGACATTATCGTTGGGATTTCTAGACTCCCAGTGAAAGATGTATTCGACTGAAACGGACTATTGCTTGTATTCTTCCTAGAGATCAGCTTCCTCGTACCATCTCTTCTACCATTGTTATCCAACCGCAAAGTTTGCGCTTCGAGCTTTGTTCTTTTTGCTCTCGGTGTTAAACTATACGACGATAGCCATAACTGGATAGACGACTTTGCAGACACAATATGTAACGTTGTCACACCAACTGGACTAAAAAAATTTACAAAGAAGCGTGTATTGTAAGTAAAGCTTTGAATAGCGTGAGGCTTGTGCCTTTCGTTAACGTATGGGGTTGTCTTTTTTGTTACATCAAGTCATTATTCTATTAATTAACTGATCGAAATGTACAGTTCTAAAATTATATTTAAACTGCAAGATTCGTGCGATGGGTGTCAAGTACGAGTCATTACAGAGTTGTTGCAAGCCTTTAGACTCGTTACCCGGTGCTTTTCAAGAGTTATAATACGAGTTAATAAATTGTTGGCATAAAATATATTATAACCAAAAAATACTATGCTGTTGCAAACATCACATTATTTGCCAAAAAAATCCTTTCTACTAGAGAAAAGACTCCTTTCGTAAATTTTATGAAAGTTACGGAAGCCACCAATTCATAGCTAAATTATTGAAAGATTGGGTGACAGAGCGTAGAATGGAGGTATGTTTTCTTTCTTGTAACGGTGTTTTTTTTGCAATAGAACTGAAAACACCTAAAAAAATTATAGAAAGAGCCAGCAGATATGGAGTTTGAGCAAAATGCGACAGTCTGGTCTGATACGCGAAAGGAAGGCGGTAAGAATGACTTTCAAATATCAGACGATGTATTACCTAACAACATTTCTTTGGAATTTAGAGAAAATATAAGTTTTTCGGAAAAATGAAAAGTCCCATATATGATGAACCGGGGCGTATTTAGGGGTTGGGGGGGTTGGGAGGGTTCGAACCCCCCCCCCGAAATTTCGATTTTATAATGGGGAAGATAGGAGAATGACCAAGTGTCCAATAAAGTAGCATATTAACCGCCCCCCGAAACTCCCACCCCCCCCCGAAATGAAATCCTGGTTACGCCACTGATGATGAAACATTTGGCCAACATCGGGTTTTCACTTTTAATGCATGTATTTGTTGACAAAAAGCTACATGAAAATCAAGCGAAGCTGACGACAATCGAATACACAAAATATAAGCTCTGACGCAAAATCCATGACCGCAAGTGAAGTGTGAACTTGTCCGGCAAGCAACATGGTTAAAAACGTGTCGAAGGTACCGTGTTCTAATAACCTTTTCCAGAAGAGCCACCGGACCCGTGACCTCCGCCGTAGCCGCCCCCATAACTAGCACCGGCACTGCCGTAGGCCGCGCCGGTTTGCTGGTAGGAAACTTTTGGTACAAAACCAGACTTCCCAGATACGAAATATTCGATTTTTTGTAGGCGTCCGTCGGGCAGATGGACGTAATAAGCACCTGCAAAAGTGACCGTTGAATCAGGACTGTCAAGAGTAGGTTGCTGGTTTACCTTTGGTTGAATCGCCATTTCTGTTCTCATTGTGACCCATGTTTACGTAAGATTTCTGATCGGAAACACCATAGCCGAAGTTGTAAACCGCAGGAGCCTATGAAATGTTGCGGAAAAGTAAGCGAATTTGGTCATTATAAGCAAATTTGATAGGAATCTTGTTGTGATATCTTACAAAATAGTTGTGGCTGTCATCATGTCCGCCTGCCCCACCGTGACCTCCAGCACCGTAACCTCCGCCGTAGCCACTAGCAGAGACGTAAAGCACTAGCGAGCTGAGTACGAAAACGATCTATGAAGTCAAAGAACGGCAGTTAAGTATGATAGCACTTGAATCCCATTTTATATTACCTTCATTTTCTTGATTTTTAGGAGCTGGAGACTGAATTTGCTTGCTGCCGAACTACTTAATGCTATCAATCGTTCTTACTTGGCCTTATATATCACTCTTCATTACGACTTTTTTCAGATTTCGAAGCTCCGAGTGAAAGGTATAACAGGAGGAATAGACTGTTGTGCTGTCGTTCTTTCGTACGAATATCCTAGAAATCGGCTACCTTCTCTTCTAAATGCCGCTTCTGTTCAAGCGTGCATGCGAGATTTCGAGTCGCTTTTCCTATCACTTAACCGAGACGAACAAGGATAGACATCGATGAATGGACAATTATTTGGAAAAATTTGACAGCTTCATAACAATTGTGAAGGGGTAAATACCTTTTAGTGATTTTGTACGTGTGTTGTCATCGATATTTTTCAGAAATAACTAATTAGCTGCATAATTTTTCATTAATTTTGGAATATTTCGAACGATGTGAGTTCCGTAGTTTATATCTACCACACACTGCATGTCAAAGTTCGGAGTACGTAGCTCGCAGAAGTAATTGTGATCGAATTAACGATCTACATAACAGTTGATTTCCGAAAAATGACGCAAATATAAACGGGCCATACCTACACAGTAACCATTAAAGGTGGCTGATAATATAGTGTCGTCCAACCTTACACGGATACGGTTTGTTTTCTGATCGTTTTGAACAGTAATGGTATAGTGCCATTACTGTTCAAAACGATCCATGATCAAGGCAAATAATCTATTTTGGACCTTAAAGAGAGACTTGTAGTATTTCTTTCATATGGCATTCAATGTCACGAGCGAAGTGGAAACTCGCTACTTCACACCGTTGGCTTGTGACACTTTATCTGATTTTAGAACTAGAAAAGCGTGCGACTCCTTGTGAATATTCTTCTGTATGTCTAATTACCTGCACACAATTATATTTGACTTAACTCGATCAGTTTAGCACGGCCATAACGAATTACAAATATCAAGATCGCATGGTAACAATCGGGACACCATATAGATAGCTCATTGTACTTGCTTTATCATAACCTTGAATTTGACTAGAAAAGTTGCAAGAGGAATTCGAGTTTGATAATTGGCTATATAAGGTACAATACATTAAAACCTACAGTTTTGGTAGAGTTAAGAAATCTTTTAAGAAATGTGTGTTTTGTTTTCCATGTACGTGTTTATTGTGGAACAGTTACATAGGAGTCGATAAACCATAACACAAGTTGAAGATGCTAACCACGCACTTCTTAGCAAAATTTAATTCTTGACCATAAGCGAAATGTGAACTTGTCCGGCAAGCATCATTCTTGGAAAAGCGTTGAAGTATCCATGTTCTAGTAGCCTTTACCGGAAGAGCCACCGTGTCCATAACCGCCGCCGTAGCCACCGCCATTGCTCGCACCGGCACTGCCGTACGCTGCGCCGGTTTGTTGATAGGACACCTTTGATACAAATCCAGACTTACCAGATACGAAGTATTCGGTCTTTTGTAGGCGACCGTCGGGCAAATGAACATAGTAGGCACCTGCAAAACAAACCGTTGAATTAGGAGTTTCAAGAGTAGCTTGTCGTTGTAGATTACCTTTGGTAGAATCGCCGTTTCTGTTTTCGTTGTGACCCATATTTACGTACGATTTCTGTTCGGAAACATCATATCCAAAGTTGTAAACTGCAGGAGCCTATTATTTGTATTAAAAAGTAAAATAATATGAATGATATATTAAACAAATCGTTAAGGATTGGTGCACGATTTCTTACATAATAACTGTGACTGTCATCATGTCCGCCTCCACCGCCATAGCTACCAGTGCCATGACTTCCGCCGTAACCACCAGCTGCGACGGATAGCAATAGCGAGCTGAATACAAAAGCGACCTACACATGTATAAAAAGTAGCACTTTAATGCGTTAATATTTAAGGCACTTTCTACAGTACCTTCATTTTTCTAATATTCTAGTAGCTCGTGAGAGATTACAGTTGACGGCTGCTGAACTGCTTACTTTCAAGCGTTCTTACTTGTCTTTATATATCACTCGCGATTAGGCACTTTCGTTGGGATTTCAGGACTCCCAGTAAAAGCTGTAATTTGGTGGAACCCGCTATTGGGCGTCTATTCTTCTGCGGCGTTCTGTTTCCAAATCGACGAGTTGTTACCTTCTCTTTTGAAACTAGTGTTCAGGCGTGTTATCTGCGCTCAAACCCTAACCCTTTTTTCCGGATCAAATTGCCGAAACTGAATATTCGTTACGGCGGAATTTTCCCCCGAAATGTTATTGTACTCGCTGAACAGAACAGCAAACTGTCGATCATTAGGTAAATTAGGATTACATTAACAAAATTCTCAAGGATTCCTGTTGTCAACTAAATTCCTTCTAGGGCTTTGAGAGGTGGTACGGAACACTTTATTCTTTGTCTCACATGTAGCCGACCACGTAAGAACTTTTTATTTGTTTTTCTGATGCTTATAATATGGTAAAACGCCGTTTCGTTAAGCGCGAGATTATGTTGATCAATTTGCAAACGCATTGTGCAAACAGAGCTTTAATTTAGAATATGCTGCATTCGGACAATGTATTTTGAAAGAAATAAATTGTTTCTGTATGAAAACGTTAAACGCAGCTACCTACCGATCCTTCTAAGACGGCGTCTTGTTCATCGATGACATCACATTCACTATTTGGCGGATAGAACATTCGACCTTTCGACGGTGATATGGTTACCCTGCTTTGTTATTGACAGTGCTGGAACGGTTGAGCGTTTTTCTTGCTAACAATCCCGACAGTTTTATACTTTTGTATACTTTATACATAAAGAACATCTTGTCTGTAAATTATTTAGAGAGCTTGTTCTACTGTACACGGAACGAAGTGAGAAAGTATGTAAATATATTTTACAGTCCGGTGGGTGGTAAACGAATTTGCATTAAGCATAATTCTCATTTGCTGTCCTTAAACCACGCCTGGTAGAACGAGAGATCAACAAATTGGGAGGGGTATATGGAAAGAGTTTTCTGATATGCAGAAGGAAGCGGTTAGAGAGACTTTCAAGTAACGGACGATGTGTTACCGAAAGCAAATTTCTTCGATTTTAGCGAGGACGTAAGTTCTTCAGTGAAATAAAAATTCTCACATATGAGGAAAGCTTTAGCAAACATCGGGTTTTCACTTTTAATGCATGTATTTATTGACAAAAAGTTACATGAAAATCAATCAGTAGCCTACTGATGAAAATCAAATACACAAAATATAAACTTCGAAGCAAAATCTATGACCGCGAGTGAAGTACGAACTTGTCCGGCAAGCAACAGAGTTACAAATGTGTCGAAGGTACCGTGTTCTAATAACCTTTTCCAGAAGAGCCACCGGACCCGTGACCTCCGCCGTAGCCGCCCCCATAACTAGCACCGGCACTGCCGTAGGCCGCGCCGGTTTGCTGGTAGGAAACTTTTGGTACAAAACCAGACTTCCCAGATACGAAATATTCGGTTTTTTGTAGGCGTCCGTCGGGCAGATGGACGTAATAAGCACCTGCAAAAGTGACCGTTGAATCAGGACTGTCAAGAGTAGGTTGCTGGTATACCTTTGGTTGAATCGCCATTTCTGTTCTCATTGTGACCCATGTTTACGTAAGATTTCTGATCGGAAACATCATAGCCGAAGTTGTAAACCACAGGAGCCTATGAAATGTTGTGATAAAACAAGCGAATTCAGTCATGCAAACAAATTTGATGGGCATCATTTTACAATCTCTTACAAAATAGTTGTGGCTGTCATCAAGTCCGCCTGTACCACCATGACCTCCAGCACCGTAACCTCCGCCGTAGCCACTAGCAGAGACGTAAAGCAACAGAGAGCTGAATGCGAAAGCGATCTATGAAGTTAAAAGAACGGCATATTAAAAATGGTAATACTTGTATGCTGTTTTATACTGCCTTCATTTTCTTGATTTTCAGGTGCTAGAGACTGAATTTGTTTGCTGCCGGACTGCTTAATGCTATTAATCGTTCTTACTTAGCTTTATATATCACTCTTCATTCCGTACTTTCCTTGAGATTTCCAGATTGCTAGTGAAAGGTAAAACAGGAGGAACTGAGTATTGTACTGGCATTCTTTCGTACCGATACCTAGAAATCAGCTTACCTTCTCTTCCAGTGTGCTTTTATTCAAGCGTGTATTCAACACCTCGAGTCGCCTTTATTTCTGTCAGTTAACCGAGACGGCAACGACAGTCATCGATGGATGGACAATTATGGGGGAAATTTGAAAGCTTCATAACAATTGTGAAAGGGTAAATATTTTTAAAATTAATTTTGCGCACGCATTGTCATCGATATTCATTCATCAACACTCATTAGCTGAATCATTTTTAATCAATTTTGAAATGTTTCGAATGGTCTAAATTCGGCAATTCTATTCAGAATTTATACGGTTTGCATGAATGGGGTTTGGAATCAAAATTGTCTGCTATGTCCTTGAAACTACTTAAGTAGAAAATGCAATCAGAATTCTACTGAAAGCAGGGGCGTATTTAGGGGG
>JAHZNP010001372.1:0-20769 GCA_020615345.1 Triops cancriformis
TGTCATGTATCACACATTGATTTCTGCCTGTGATTGTTAACCCAGTGATATTAAACTAACTTTTCAAGTACTTCGTTGTCGGTGTTTGAGTCATTTATAAGCATGCGTTTTAAGTTTAAATTACTTATGGAGGAAGTGAACTAGGGGCGCCAAATCCTGAAAGTGCGTACCAAAAAAAAACCTGGTTACGCCACTGCTAGGACAACGCCTTATCATCCCCAGAGCGATGGATTTGTTGAACGTGCTAACAGGACCATATTGGCAGGGCTCAGCAAATTAATTGAAGCTGGAGATGACACTTGGGATGAGTTATTGCCCAAGGTTTTACTAGCGTACAGATCGGGAGTTCAAGCGTCTACGAAGTTTTCACCAGCAATGCTGATGTTTGGAAGAGAATTGCGTTTGCCTGAGGATTTAATTTTTCAGGGAGGCAATATGAATCAAATTGTTAGCGGGAAAGCTTGTGAATCGGAGTATGTACAGTACGTAATTTACAAAAGAGCCTTGTTGATGTGTATGCGATGGCTCAGAGAAATTTGAAGGTTTCTTATGAAAAGCAGAAGAAACAGTACGATAAGTTGGTACACGGCAACAGTTTTTTGGTAGGGGATAAAGTATTGTTGAAATCAGTACCAAAAAGGGGAAAGCATGTTAAGTTTTACCGAACATGGGAAGGACCGTATACGGTGATAAAAGTTATTAGTGAGGAGGTTTTGCGAATTAAGCATGATGGGTCAGGGAGACGTAAGGTAGTACATTTTAATAATGTGAAACCCTATTTTACATCCGAATTTGGAAGTGGAAAGTCTCAGAAAAAAGTTTCAGCTGAATTGTCACAAGATGAAATACTGGATGGAAATGAAGAGCAGACCGTAACAGAGCTCATGGAACCGCCGACAATTCAAAAAGAAGCGCGATCGCCTTTAGATCTAGACCTGACGGAATGGGTAGTTGTGGAAGACGATACTGAAAACCAAGACGCTATTCCGCAGCGGTTGGAGATGGTACGAGATGCGGCAGATCGAATGCTGTTGGGACAACAGACGGATCAAATGGAAAGAACAACGTCGTTCGAAAATTCTGAAAGCCCGGAGACCACTATACAGGTTTCGTCGCGACCTGTACGTCCAAGAAATCCTCCTGAAAGATTGGGATATTTTGAACTTGGACATCCGCTTGGAGTTAGAGAGTGTAGGGAGTGAAGATTTTTGTAAAGGGGGAGAATGTAGCATAGGTAGACTTAAGGGATTCGTGGAATTATGTTATCTTGGGATTATTGAGTAACGTTATGGAATGTGGCTGACCTTGTAACCTTAACTGTACATTGACTCTATTAACCTTACCTGACCCTTGCCGAGGTCAAGTGACCTTTTCTGACTCGTTGTGGTTGTCATGTATATAGCTCCATACTTTGTAAAATACAGTCAGTCAGCGTTGAGCCAACATCCATAATTATCTAGTTTACAGAAGAGCAGCACCGAGAGGGCGCTGCATTCACCAGACCACGGAGAATTACGTTCCACGGAGAATCACGGAGAATTACACCAGACCACGGAGAATTACGGAGAATAACCTTTGTGATTTACTACCTTGTTCCTTTGTCTCCTCATGTGTCCTGTCCTGACTTGACCTAACTTAACTTAGGCTTGACCCATAATTAACCTCAAGGTTGACCTTTTGACCGGCTAGTGTTTCCTATTACTCTTGTTATATAAATACTCTCTCTGATGTAAATACAGTCAGTCATATTTGTAGCTTGCTCATCTTACAAATTTTTTATTGGACAACCCCGCGTATGCTTACGCCTATTGCGGCGAGCGTAATATTTGCTCTCTTTTCAATATTCCTCGTGTAGTTTACGCATTTGTTAAGTACATTTACATAACGGAACTGTAAATTCCTATGAAGTTTCAAATCGAGCTCCTACTGCGGATCAGTTTCTGTTTTACGCCAGAAAGGCTTCCCATTAGCTAGCATAAGCTTAAGTTAGCCTGCCTAGTTACCAACCTCGCTGTTCCAAGTTCGCTATTCTCTAGTCAAGCGTCTCGACGCATTCGGTGTTCAGCTACCAACAATGAATTCGGGGAGTTGCAATGGAACCCTTGCTGCAATCCGTCTATGGCAGTTTAAACAGTAAAACGGACTATTTTCCACGATGAACGGGGAAGTATTGTACATTTACTGAAAGTAGTCTTAAATGGTATTTCCCACCCACCCTTTGACCCTTGTTGGCCTGAAAATGGGGTCAAAGTGGACCAAGACAAGTGACCCTACTATTTACACCGCCAAAGGTTTATCAACGGCTGATTAAGGTTTTCCCTTAGCCACTCTTAGAAAAAGGACGATTTGCATGTTGTCTTCAACGAGGAAATCAACAAATGTTTCTGAGCAGACAAACAATGAATCTTCCCATTTGGCTCAGGGAGGACTGGCGAACTTCTTAGCAGGGGTGAAAATCGCTAAATAATAAGTGCTAACAGAGGTTAGCAAGCGACAGAACCGAAAAAGAATTTTTTTTTTCTTTGTTGGTGGGGTTTGTAGGCTCCCAAAGGTTTTTAAATAGTGCTCATAGCTTTTTGGTTAGAACTTCCGAGTCCCATTACGGACGGAAGAAGCCCAGACAACACAGTTTAAGGTTCTTCGAAGAGAGAAGGGGGGCGTGAAACTGTGGCAGCAAGGATCTCCTCAAAGGGCGCACCGCAGAAAAAAGGGCGCACTAAATTATAGAGCAGGCCCCCAAAGTTCCGCGAGTCAGGTCGCTCTCCCATCCCTTAGTGCCAGCGACCTTGCTTTTTAGCATAATATTAGAATAGGTAACCCACAGCCAAGTAACCACCGTCGACGTTCAGGACGAGAGCTACAAAACTTGTACAAGTTGCAAGGGGTGTGAACTTCAGTCGCGGCCGCTGTCGCCGGCTCTTCCAGAGTTTCAACTTCGCTTAGGCAAACATCAAGAAAACCCACCTGTGTGGGTGGGCTATGTAAATTCTCTCCCCTTTTTGCAAAATTCTCGTCGGTTAACAACTTCCTTGGAACATCGCACAATTCAGGAAATCATGTTCAAGCTTCAACATTTTTTTATTTAATTGCTTTTCCTTGGAAACATTCTCCGTGAAAATAATTAGATTCAGTGC
Organism: Triops cancriformis; assembly: GCA_020615345.1. Taxonomy (NCBI): domain Eukaryota; kingdom Metazoa; phylum Arthropoda; class Branchiopoda; order Notostraca; family Triopsidae; genus Triops; species Triops cancriformis. The sequence continues at coordinate 3,135 of JAHZNP010001372.1, forward strand.
TAATAGTTTTATTGCTTAGGTAAAAAAAAATATTCAAGTCTTAGCGTATACTAATATTTTTTAGCTGTTTGTTTTGCTTAATTTATTTCGTTTTATTGTTCATATTCTTAATATTTTTAACTATATTCCTGTAATTGATTTGGTTTCTTTGTTCGAATTTCTTATAGTTTTAACTGATGATGTTGAAAAATATTTGCTTTGCTTCGACTTGTCAAGCTAGGCGTGTGCTTGGTTATGGGACAATGTTAAGAAGCTATTGTAATTTGATTGAATTTTTTTACGTGGTCATGTATTTTGTGTTATTGTGTTGTGTGCAGTACGTATTTCGCGTATGTGGATTGTTGTAGCCTAAATGCGCGTAACGTTGACACAGTCTGAAAGGAAATCTAGCTTGAGTTTATTGTTCGCGTTCCATTGATCCCTTTCAGGGATTCACTTACGTAGGAAAAAAAAGTTGTTTGGGGGTGTGACTCAGTTTAGCGAAGCACAGTGACATCCGTGGCGAATGGCTATCAAGCAAAACGGGGGAGCAACATTTAGGAAATGGGTGAAGTTCACGCAAATTTAAACAAATCAAACCGCCACAGAACAGTCGCTCTGTTGCGCCGATCACAAGTAGCGTGTCTATTTAGCGTTTTTCCTGTAACGAGGTGTATCGACAAACACTCCAAACCACACTGCACGTATATGTAACGTATTGTAATGTGCCGTGAGTTGAAGCAAAGAAAAAGTAGTTTTACACTGTAGGCTTTTTTTCTTCCTTCTTTTCTTCCCTGGAAAAAATTAACATAATTATACAGCGGGCTGCGGTAGGAAAATGGCGGTGGCTCTTGTATTGTCTCCAAAAAATCCTTGCCGAAGATCTACTGACGAGTACACCAAATCTGCTGAAGAGCTCGAAAATGAATTTGTAAGTTCAGATTCAGTACTTCAGCAAGATTACCAAGTATCACGATCAAAGTAATGTCGCTATGGCTGGCAAAAGGAATGTTAACACCGGTTCCTTTTTATTCACTGCTCGAAAAATTGCGTTGGCTCCTTGAGCTTCTTCTAGTCTACGCTTACTCTCAAGTCCCGAAGTTTATGGTCCAAAAAACGTCGTGGGCTCTATAATTTGGCTCGTAAACGCCTCCTGTGGGGGGTACGTACGTGTGTAAGAAAGATGTACCTTTGGCGAAACTTTTTCATGTGGATATTTCATGTTTTTTCTTGTAAATATTTTGGCTGAAAGGAAACATACAAGAAGCAACATTTGTTATGTTAAACTCGTGTATATTTGTTGGTAATGTGCAAAAGTCGTGAGCACTTACCTTTCTTGCTACCCTTACCCTTACAACCCCCAGAGACGGAAGAGAAGGTGTTCTACACACTTGCGTAAGTTCGTGCTCGAATAATTGAGAAGATGATATCGGAATACTGGAATTAATCTTTCTTTTAGAAGCTGGCCCAATAATTTATTGAAACATGAGTTACTGCACGTCTTATTTTCCGGTTACATTTCAGTAATTTGTCAGGTGGTTCCTTTAACTGTTTTATGGTAAGTTCTTATTTTAACTATTTATTTTTACTTTATGTCTCGGTTTAATTATTTATATTTTCGTTTTTTATGTTATATTTTATTTCTGACCCTTTTAGGTTATTTTATTTACTTCACTATATTATATTATTTTACATATGTTTTGTTTACTTGGTTATTTACTAGTTGCTGTTTACTTTGCGTATTTTTAGTTTCATTTTTCTAGTTAGTTGTTTTTTGAGGTAGCTAACCAATAACGAACAAGTACCTTATCGACTAGAATTTATTTGGAGTTGTACATTTTCGTTAGGATTTTCTTTTCGGTTAGGAATTATCTCTTATAAAATTTTAAGGTGAATGTTCCTAGCAGGAACTTGGAAGTGTAGGACAGTAAGCTACGATGTGTGTTGTTCACTCTAGTGTGTCAAATCTTGGAAGCTTTTTTTATTTTTATTTATTTTCAACTCCATTTCTTTACCCTTTGGGTTTTCAGCATGGTGAACGTAGTAATTAAACACTGGCGTGTTTGACTGCGACATGTCGTAGAGGAAGATGTGTGGGGGCGTTCTGAGCTAGCTAATTACGTAGTTTCCTATGGACATGGTCCAGGAAGATTTTTGGGGGTCCTGGGTCGTGTTGAGCTGGGGTCCTGTGTGACCGCAAAACTGTGGTTATTTTCACCTGACATGTATATAGTAGAAGCAGTTAAGTTTTATAGTTGCTGCTCCTGTCTGGTCTTTTCTTCGAGCTGTAAAGAGCGAGGAGGGACAAAAGAAAAGAAAGAAATTGTTTGTTTTACGTTACGGAAAGTTACGCTTTTAAAAAGGGCATCGTTTTACTTGGGCATCGGGGGGAAGTTTTTCTGTCGATAGGCTTTGTGAGGACTGTAAAGTAAAGAAAGCGAAAAAGGTACTTATTTGAATGCGTAGTGAAGGATTCCGTCTTCTTTTTTGAAGCGGGGTTCGGCGTGCTGGACCCTGTTGAAAAACGCAGAGCCTGTCAAGAGCCTGACAGACAATTAGTAGGTCAAAGAGCCGCGCTTCGCAGTTGGAAAACCAATAGTTGGTTTGGGCTGAAGACTGCGTCTGGGGCGCGAAGAGTTTTTAGCTCGAGATCTCACGCTGATTTGGTGATGGATGCGCTAGCCCGAGTCAGGTCGAGCTTCCTTATCTTATCATCCTTCTTGACCGCGCAATTTATGACACCTTGGCTAAACCTTCATTTGTTTTGGATCGTAATGAGCTTTTCGGAAAGGGGAAGACCCTTCAATGGCAGCTTACTGGGAAGTCTTTTTTTTTCCCTCTCAAGTGAGGACTGGAACGATAACCGAAACAGAGCAGTCGTTTGGGGCTCCATTGTTGCAATTTGGACAGATGTCTTACTTCAAAAAGCTTTCGCCAAAACTGGATAAACGAAGAGTGGTCTGGTAATTTGCTTTCTCGATTGTTTTCTTGATTAGACGTCTTATATACTTATTTATTTTTCATTTATTGGTTCGTTAATTGTAATTGTAAATAAAGGAAGCAAAGAAATAAAATGACTAAAATGTATTGCTATTTGGTGTATCAGAAATACGTCAATAATATGGAAGAATATAATTTTCTGTTGCAGTGAAAATAAAGTTCGGTTTAGACAGAACATGTAAATACAGTCAAATATAGAGATAATGCGTTCTTATTAAAGTGGACACAAAAATGAAGACAATTCTTGATGCTAACAATGAATATTCTTTGCGTACTAGGCTGCTTAATGGGCCGATAGAAAAATTCGATGTTGGTAACAATGATGTCAAGCCATTATGCAGTGCGTGAAGAGACTCACTGTTACCAATGTAGCGACAAAGTGAAATTAGCAGGGAAACATTTTAATGGCTTACGTTTTGAGAATACCGTAGAGAAACGCAACAGGATATCTAACATCTTTCAGGTCATCCTTGTTAAAAGTTCTCAATTTTGACGAAGCCACGGTACAAGATGGCGGTTTACAAGCTGGCAAAAGCATGGTGGTAACTGCAGTGATCGTGATTTTCGTAACAGAGGTTGGTGCTGTAGTTTTGCTGTCGACTGGTTGATCTTTCTTTTTAATCTGGCTAATAAGTTATGACTTACATTCTCATTCAATGAACAGAGGAGTTGCACCAGAACTTGTATGGACACTTGTATACTTGTATGACGAATAGAAGGTTTTTTACTTAGATTCTCGTACTAAACGTTTGTCGATTTTCGTACTTAATTTTTTGAAGGTTTTCTAGGAAACTGCGTGTAATAAACGACATCGGTTGATGTAAACTGTTTAGTGCGTTTTATTACCTTTACAGTGTCTTCCGTCTCAATAAATTCCTTTAAAGCCGAAGCAATGTTACGCTTGTTATTTCCGGGAATTCATAACACTAAGATCTTTAGTGTTGCTCAAGCAGATATAGGAAGTATTAGGAGCCATGTTACTAGCACTTTTAAAATATAGAAGCTATGTGTTTAAAATATAAAAGGGGCGTCTAGGTCAAAATGCGCCCTAAAATAACAGCCGCGACAATTTTTTAAAAGTCTCCTGCATGCCAGTGATTTAATTTATTTCCTTTTTTAGTATAGCCGCGCATTAAGAAAAAGAGACATTTGTGACCTGGCTCTAACTTGCTCTCTTTTGCTTCCCCCAACTCTCTACCGCAGTAATACGAATGTGGGAGACATATGAGTTGCATTTAAAACTTACGGGGTCCTGCCCCTTGTGAATGTCGGCGATCATTAAAAAATAAGAAACGACACATCAGGCGACCATAAAAAGACTTTTATGTTTTGTCTTATATGAAACTAGGATTTTATTGCTCGGGATTCGTAGTCCTCCTCTCGTCCTCCCCTCTCGCCAGTCTTACAATCGACCTTGTCAGCTCTTTAACTACCCAATGTCTGTTCTGGAAAATTTCCTTAATGCATCTCCATATTCTGTTTGGAAGTGAAACTACGTGACTGTATAATTCCTTGATTTGCCTTTACTTGCTTTGTATTCATTTTCAAGCACGTCACAATTTCAGTGTGATTTCGTTGTTCTGTAGGAAAGCGTTTGTTCTTGTGGTCACAAGTTTAAGAACTGTGTCGACAAAAGTGAAGTGTGTAATCTCGAAGCTTAGGCACAGGAGGATAGACGAGTAAGTAACAGACAAGGTCACAGTCGACTAAGGTCGCGGAAGTGTAGAAAGGCTAAGATACGCAAAGGTCACATTCTGCATCTCCCTCATGGATAATTCGCGAGACCTTCGTGGCAATACCTGCGTTCCGGGTTAACAACAAGGGCCATCAGGGAATGAAATTGTCAGTTTTGTTTCATATCTGTATCAATCGCACTAGTCAACCTCAAAGAACTGACTTGCAGGCACATACTAATCTTATAACGATAATAAAAATATATTAACGTTATACGCTAAATTTCCTTAACAATTAAACCATACTAACAGTAATACGTCAACGCTGCATGTGTACAATTATGACAGTACTGAACTATTCCTCTTGGCGTCAAGTCAAGGGAAGAGCAGCGTAAAGAAAATGGTGGTCGCCAACAATGAACGTCGTCCCGCAAGTCGCGTTTTCACTGTTGCGGTAAGCTGAAGCGACACGTTCGGTTAGAAAGCTATGGCAAGTGGAAGCATCATCTTGGTAGTATGGGGAATCTCCGGCAGTTTTATGTACTGCGTACATGCAGTAAGGAGAGGAAATAAATACACCAAGCCCCGAAGGGTCCCACTTGACTGCTGCTGCTGTCGGCCATTAGACCCACCCCGGACGCAATAACCCCCCTTTAATCCAGCCCCAAGTTTTCTTCTCCCGGGTCCACGGGGCAACTTTTGACTGTTGGTCACGAACAGAACAGTTGCCAGATTTATGGCCGTTCTTACCTGCGTTCTGCCAAAGCCCCCTCTCTTCTCTTGTCTTGTCTTTCTTCTTACTTGCAGCATTTCTTATGATATATATGGAATACCGTGTTACCGTGGCCCAAGACTTTTTAAGGGCGGGAGGGCGACGGGGAGGAAGACGGCCAAAAAGAGTGGTGCATAGCGAGCGAGAGAGAAAGAGAGAGAGGGAAGGTAGAAGGCAGAAGGTAGAGCTAAGAACAGCTAACAGAGCCTCTGGTTGTCGTGGTTTGGGTTGCGGCAATGGGATCGCAACACGCACACCTGGAAGCACGTCTTCGGGCAACAACTTTTTCGAGTTATGGTAACTCTTTTAAGCTTTCTTACATTCCCTATTTTTTCTCACTTTTCTTCGGGGGCTAGAGAGAGAGAAAAAAGTTGGAAAAGCAAACCAGACTCTACAAAACGGTCTTGGCAAGGTCCCCCGGATTGACTCTGAACATTTAAGGTGCACCGAACTCGGGAGGGTTTAAATAAACGTTATTAACGTTGATAGTAAATTGTACTTGTCGTAAATTTAAGAAAAGTTTACGTTCAAATGCTTAGTCAGTGTTTGTGGCCTGTAGTCCGAAAAACCAGTTTGAGGGGCAGTGGTGGGTATACTGTACTATATTGTACGTACAAGGATTCGCGCATGACTTGTTCGAAAATGTATGACTGCATCACATGTAATCAACACATTACTTTCCTTTTTTATTGTTTGCCTTCCCCTGGAATGATTTCGCACAAGTTCATTTGCGGTGAATTGGAGCTTACAATATTCATTTTTTTTACTTTAAAACTTTAACGTTTGCTTAACCTGGAATCGGGCAGCATCCACTGGCAAGGTTCTAGAAAGAGAGGCTGTTCTATAAAAATAGAAAAAAGATACTTGAAAGGACGTTCGGGAACCATCTTAATCAATTAAATTTTATGTATGTAGATATTCTACTGTTTAATATTATTATTATTTTTTAAAGTGTTGATAATTCCTATGTTAAATTGGAAGGTATAAGTTAAAGCTTTCGAGAACAGGGAGCGGAAGTGGTAGAAAGGTTTTATCCGCTTGTGGCTGTTTTAAGACGCCGAAAGTTTTGGTTTATCGGTTTGGAGAGGCGTCTTTCATTTCGGGGAGCTCGGGAAGTTATTAGGACGAATTTTCGGATTTTCCACCAAGTCGCTGCAGGTTTTAAAGATGGCAGCCTCCGGGTTACAGGTAAGAGGCTGAGCTGCAAGAGTTGCTAACATGCAAAGACACACGAAGATAACGGCATCTCTTTCTTTCTTTCTCTTTCTCTCTCTCCAGTTCATCCTTTTTATTTTATTCGTTTTTTTTCCTATAACTAGCAGCGGAAGAAACTTGGAGAAGGTTTTGGACTTAACGGACCCCCGTTTTTCTCCTTGAATGTTCAAGCTCGTTGCTATTCTTGGAAGATTTTCACGTTTTATAGTCGTATTGGCTGAAATCACATGCGAGTCAGGGATTGCGAGGACGATTTCAACGGCAGTTAGGGTTCGGGGGGTTTACTTTTGGGTTGAACACAATTGGAACTCGTTATAAAAGCGACGCGAGGTGCATTCAAAGACCGTTCATGCGGAGTTAACACTTTAAACACGGACATTGGAACGACGGACGGGTGTGTCATGTGTGTTGCAGGTGTAGGTGGTACTGGATGTTTAACTCCCAGGGATTTCAGGGGGTGGAGGGGTGGGAAGGACTAGGGACTTTGTCATTGTGAAGTATTTCGTCGGGAATTTTTATGACGCAACGATTTTTACCACAAAAGCTGCTACAGGCGGGGGGTTGATAGCCGAAGCTTGATTTTGCTCTCGTTGAAATTTCATGGCTTCGTTCGGTACCAAAGAGCTGCTGTGGTGGTGCTGTAGACGCTTTCGGGGAGAGGGTCGCCGACAGTAATGCTGATGCTGTACTATGCGTGGGGCGGTTACCTCAGCTAGCCTTTTATAAGACTTTAGTAGTGTAGGTAGTAGAGGCCCACTTATATGTATTTCACCACACGGTCAATATGTGGAAGTTTTTCAGCTCACTAGGGACTCACCGTGCGAGGCTTATACGACCAATCGGGTTCGTAATAAGGCGAATGGCCCATTAAAAAAAGTGTTGGGGATCCTTTAGGAAAGTTTCTTTTTTCTCTCGACCGCTTACCTTTAAGGTGAGACAGAACCTGGAATTAAATTATTGAAGTTTCGGCTACCTTTGAATTTCCTAAAGTTCTAATTCAGTTTTCCTTCGTGAATTCATGCCTCATAGTAAATCGTTTTTTAATTCTTGTATCCCAATAGGCCTGGGTTACTTATTTCCATATTTTTCCTCTCTGCGATGCTATTTACGTGCGTTTATTAGTGTTCGCAACATTAAATTACATGTGGTCACTTCAAAGTTGTGCAATAAGAACTTAATTAATGCCATGGATTATTTTTTTACTATTTGTACAAATTTATTTATTTAAATTATTTATTATTTTTGTTATGAATGGGTTTGTTTATAGTACAAAATGTCATATGCATATTACTGTAAAAATCTGATTAATACATATACATGTATGTTCACATCGACTTAACTTCTGAGCTTATTTATTCAAACGACATGAGTTGCGTACGGTTTTCGGATATAATCAAAAATGTCCACAGCGTTCAAGGAAAACTCGCAACAGGAACGCATGTTCAGGTGTTGAAAAAAGAAAAACATTCTTTGAACGCCCTTTAGATAGGAACAGAAGTGGCAATAATTCAGAAAAATTCATGTGTGACACAATAAAGTGGGATTTAATATAAAGTTACCGAACGCACCTGTCGAAAGTTCATTGTAGAACGAAATTAATTTTTGTGTGATACAAACTCAGTAGAGGAAACAATGAGTGGATAAATATGCACAAGTTTACTTTACTCAGTTTAACAGAGATTAATGAGAAATTATTTGTATGGAAATTCAATTTTGTAGTTAACATTATGCATATACCCCATCACAATGCAGTGCGGTAGTTAATTAACAAATTTCAAAAAAGGAGATCATAAAAACGCCCTTACGAACAGGGCAAAAAAGAACTTAAAATTTCTCATCTTCTTTCTAATTAAGCAAAAGAAACTTGTCAATGCCAACGATAATCGTTTCTAACACGTCTTGTGGCACAAAGCAATAAAAAGTTCGTAATTGTGTGGCACTCGCATCGGCTTTTACTGGTTTTCGTACAAGATTACTGAAATCAGCTTCTGTGTATGCCACTATTCAAGCTACACCGACTTCCGAGCCAAGGTAACAGTGAATTTCGTTCGCTGACGAAACGTTCGAAAACGGGCAGTGAAAACATCCGAAAGTTGGTGACCGTTGCAAGTGCCTTGTGGAAGTTGTGAAATCTTTTGTGCTCAGAAGCTCAACAAATTGCACTCATTTTATCAGTTTAGACCATTGAGCTGGTATTTCTATCCGGTAATAATATACGCGTCAAGTGTGTGTAATATACAGTACGCAATTCTGACAACGACTACAAATTGAACAGCATTCAAGCAAAACAAGAGAATGTTCTAACATTTAGACAATTTTTAAAACCGACACTAGAAACGTCTAAAGTAATAAACAGTTGAAAGCAAGTAGTCAGAAACATTGAACTAAATTTCAGGAGAAAAAAAAGTTTATGCATATCAAAAATGAAGTTTAGGACCTTAGAGGTGCGATTGTACTGGCAGTGAAGCACAATACCTCCCATTAAAAAAATATCTAAGCTTGCATTGGCTTAGGCAGCGTACAAGTCCTGATAGACACACCAATGTTTTTCACGAGAATTAAATTTTCTTTTGACGTTTTTTTCCCACTCAGCGTCTAGCGACGGTAGAGTAATTTTGGATTGGATCCGCCTTGCCTTGGGACGGGGAAAAATATTAGTTTATTTTTTTCTTTCTTCTTCTTCACGTCCATGATATGCGTTCGCACTTCGAAAAATTGCTTCAAATTTCATCCCGCCCCATTTTGGCCTCTCCTATCAAAATCACCCCCCGAAACCTTTCTACACAAGTGGGGTTGGGGGGTGTAAATACACTCACTTGCACGTATCTCTTTCGAGCCCCTCACTCTTGTCTTACCCTGACTACGTCGTTCAAAAAACACTCCTCTCGTCTTCTTAAGCGTGTAAAGAGAGGGGGCGCTTCGAAAAAAGAGCCATTTCCCATATGTGATCTATTCTTTTTTAATACCTGCTTTTTCGAAATTTGTGTATCATAACACATACACACGCACAGCTTCCGTGATATTTCAAGTCCGGGTGAACTTAATGTCTTTCTTTTCTTACTTCCTCCCCTGTTTTTCGCTCGGGACTTAAATGTGCTATTATACACCACATGTGCATACAGCACGACGAAACGCGCGGTTGCGGGAAAATCCGTTTGCGTTTTTAGCCGTGGGTGATAAAAAAAAGAAAAGTTTTCCCCCCCCCCCCCTTCCTCCCTCCAGGAGGAGGAGGGTAGCGGAGGGCTGGGGTGTTCAGGTTTAGATAAAAGGCAAAAGTAAGCACACATATACACACTCCTCTAACCCCCATTATAACCCCAATTCATTGTTACATTTTATACACGTTTGCTTGCTGTAGATCTTATATTACCATCCCGCTCTTTCTGCCTGTGTGAGTAGCTTCCATGGAGCATACACCAGAACTGGAAATTCGTGGAAAAAGGTCCCTCGTTTCCGTAGCGTCAATGTAGTGTATACGTGTATGTTGTGTGTGTGAAAATATAATATAAAATGTGGAGGTTTATGGCCCAAAAATGCTACTTAGATGATGCTTGTGGCTAAGAGACGAATTTCCATTGCTGCTCTTGAGTGCTGGCAAAATTGGTGGCTGATGGCATGTTTTATTATACCGTTTTACTTCCATCAAAAAATTAGAGCATGTCGTGGGGGTGACGAAAGGTGCTTCAGGGTTATGTTTCCTGCTCGTGGAGAAGGTAAAAATAAAATCCTCCGGAGAGGGTGCAAATTATAGGTCTTGCTTGAAGGAAAAAGACACGTATCCCTTGAAAATGGCAGGAAAGATGCAAAGCACTTTTTTTTCCTGCTTAGACCTTTTGTCGTAAACGTGACGTATTTGGGCTTAAAACCAATGGCCTTAAGTTGGAAACTAGGAAACGTTCTATTTTTTCTGAGCTGATTCGTGGAAGTGTTTTGTTGTTGTTGTTGTTTTGCACTTATTTTGAGATATCTAGATCACTGATTTGACGTGTACCTACAGTAGAGGTTATGCCAGGAATGTATTTTTCCTTGCAATGCATTTACAGTGCTCTGGTTATGTTGTTAACTTTTCCTGTCGATATTTGAAGGGAAGGAATCCAGGACGCTCTTGTTCTAGTTTTTATTGATGAAATGTCTTTCGATTCTTTGGGCGTATTCCCGTCGTCTGGGACACTAGAGCCTTTGTCGTCCTTTCCAAGACGTTTACCTGAGTAACCTGAGGCCATCTGAAGTCGAGATTTTCCATTTACTAACGTGCAATTTCACAATTAGTTCCAGGTTCCCCATTTTTTACCAATACTACACTTCTGCTGGTATTTTTTCATTCACTGTGGGTTTTCCGGTAAGAATTTCGCTTTAGAAATATTTGAAGCGGAAATGTGTTGAAAATAAAATTTGTGAAAATATTTCATGGTTTGCACACTGCGCTCTTACATGAAATGGAATATAAATATGACAATTGTGTTTTAAACGTTTTTGCATGGAATGTGGATTTACAGTGGCACCGATCTTCAGTGGTACAATCTTCAGTGGCACCGAATAGTATTGTTAAACCAATCTTGAAGACTAGGCAGACAAAGTGAATCGTTTTTCGCACGTAATGCGGTAAAACATTTATTGTTCATTTTGAATTATGAGAAAATTCTACGAATCCGTCAATGAACGCAGTGCAACATGCGTGCGTTTATGTCTTGGAAATTAAATCCAATATAAGACCAAGGTGGGGTTCGGGGTGGAATTCTTGAAGGGATGGGGTGTTGTAGGCCTCCCACGGTGCACGCAGACAAGGCTTGAACTAAAAGCGTCTAATTTCTTTTCTTTTGTGATGAACTCCATAAAGTAAATAGTATATCATAGGGCTCTTTTGAGTCCGGAACTCACGAGCGATGAGAAAGAGAAGTTTTTGTGAAGTTTCCCCTCTTGAGTTTCGGAGTCCCTTAAGGGGGTTTTCGGTAGGGGTTTCACCTTTTCAAAATTTGGGTTTGCTGGCGGAGATTACAAGATTTTGGCCTCAAGTGGACCCGCCAGACCCATAAAGGACCAGCAGGGGAGACATACAGCCCACACAGTGCTCAAGTCTTAGTGAAATCGGACTCGCACTTGGACCCAAACATGAAACTTTACCTTTCTTCGGCACATCGGATTCGCACATCCCAGAGTTTTAGCGTATTGGCTGGAGCATTCATCGTAGTCTTCTTCGGTGTGGCCCAATTCTACTAACCAGGCCTTCAATGCTAGGACGAAAATTACCCCCACAAAAGCTAGTTAACTTTAATTACATTGTCGTTCCTTCACCTTGGAGTGTGGCCGAGCTGGACGATTTTAGATGGAAATACTTTTGTTACGAAAACGTTCTAGTGATTGCAATCTTGTTGTGAAACAGTCCACGTGATATCGTAGACGGGGAAACTTTCACTTTGACAAACATCTGTAAGCACTTGTATACGATGTGGCAATATCATTTAAGAGGCAAAATATTGATAGGAAGACGAAATAATAGGGAAATGGGCTCACTTTTTCGATTGAGATTCAGAACTTGTTGGTTGGGGAGTCGGTAGGACACTGAAGGCCGCAGCAGTGCCAGGGCTGGCTTCCAAATTAATTCTCTTTTTCCTATAGAGAAGCATTGTGGAAAAGCAGCATTTCTTTCCTTTTTGACTGAAAAAGGAGACAAGTCCCGTCATTTGTTCAGTGATGATGATGACTGGACCTTAATGGGGCCTAATGTGCAGGGTCTTGTGCTTATTTACTGCACTTGTAGGCCTTGTGTAGCAGTTGGCTTATTATGACGACACATTCTTTAGAAAAAAAAAATTAAAGGGTGGAGAAAAGTTGCAACCCCGCTTCAGTCGTACTGAACATTTCTTTCTACCGCTAACAACTGGAGGGGATCATGATGCTGAGTTGTGCGTAAAAGGGAAAAGCTTGATGTCATTATATCGAGAAGAGGTTTGGAGTGAATGAATGGGGTATTAATGAAGGCAAATTACAGACCTTTTTATGTAGTCTGGCTCTTTCATTCTCTTGTTTTCTCCCCCTCGTTTTTTCCGCCGTTATGCGCTATTCAAATGACAGGCGCTTTAACACCTCGTGGAGCTACTGATTCCGAATGTAACCGAACCTTGCAATTACGGAAGTAATGGGGAACGCCAATAATGGGAATGTGACTCAAGTAAAAGCACTCGAATTACGATGGGTTTCGACTTACGATGGGTTTGTGCGTCGCAAACCAGGTTCACTCTACCTTTAGAGCGGCTGAAGACAAAATGGCGACGAACGAATTCATTGTTGGGCAGCCATGATTCCCCAACCAACATGTTTTGAACGCTATCGCTTCCTCAATTGAGTTGAAATAAATACTCAACGCGGCTTCACTCTTAGTAAAACAGTCAGTAATATTAAGCGAATAGAACCTTTTGTCCTTTGCGGGACAGTGTAACAAGAACATAATCAAAATAATTCGCCAATGAAGCTATGAAGTTAATCGTGTAATTTGGTGTTAACAAACTGAAAAACCGTTACACATAGATCCGGCTTTAAAGTTTCTTTCTTGCTTTGGGAACAAATGTATTTATTTTTAGATTCACCATACTTTCGGCATCGATGCACGATTACTTCTTATTACGTAAGATCCTGAGGAACGAATCCACCGTGGTATGTTGACATTTGTGTGTATTTCTTAGAAAAAACTGGGGTGAAAACTATCAATTCCGAGTAGCTTGAAAGAAAGTCGAGATGATCTCCGAATACACAGTACGGAATAAGGCAAACTTAGTTTTCCTACTGTCGGAATTCTTGAGGTTCTTTGCTATGTTTGGTGTGTGATGGTGCGCAAATAAAAGGTCCAGCTTTTGTTCTGATGAACCAGCGGACAAGAGGTGGTAGTAAGATAGGTGAACTGCTAACGTATTTAACAAGAACTGGGACACACTCTATACCTTAAGCCGCTTATCGTGTTTTTAGGTAGCTTAGATGGGCGACTACGAACAACTTGGCCAGACACCTATTGTGGTAGATAGGAGATCTTTTCTCCCACTTTGCCGGTACAGCGCAGTGTACCATCCTTCCTTGTGACTAAAGTTCCTCACATATATAAGAGAGATAGATGAGGGAGCGACACGATTAAGAACTTATTCGGGGGGCTTGGGGCCTCCCGCGTCTCGTATTATTTTAGACGCCAGTACTTTCCTAAAGCTTGAGCTGCCGAACTTTCTTATTCTTCCTTCTTTTTTCTTGCGTTTTTCAAAGACATTTCAAGAAACCCTATGCGACTGTGATATCCCAGAACCCTTGGTACAAAAACGAAGCACAGCAGCAGGGTGGGGGGGGGGGTAGAAAAAAACTTACGTTATAAAAAGAGGCGGAGCGTTGCCAAAGGTTTTGTATACATAAACCTCAAATCGACAGGCGTTGAGTTTCCCCTTTGGAAACTTTTTTTAAAGCTTGGATTGATGTGTGTCCCACCGTAGGAAGTATTGCCAGTATGCAGCAGAGATTAAAAACCGGTGTCTTTTTGAAACCCAATAGCTTCTTCTCCTGGGCTTCCCTACTTGGCTCCCCCGACATGAGTTCTTATAGACTTATCACTTTTAAAGAAGCTTCTTATTCTTCTTCCTTTTCTCGCTTTTGGCACAGGTGGGGGGTTTCTTCAGCGGGTCACTCAAATGTGTACTTCGTCTTATAAAAAAGGCAATCCACGTGAATGTGATTCTCGCTTTTCCCACGTTTCTATGAGTCAAGGAAAGGAGAAGTTTTCTTTGATCATTCTTTAATAGCTAGATGGTGAAAGACTCGGAGGGAGTTTCAATTCCTGTGAAGGAGTTTTCGATTGTAGTAGGTATGTTCCTCTGCGTGTTGTATCAAATAGTACTGCAGTATTGTTACAATACTGTGGCACCCCCCGAACGGTCAAATAGAAGAAAAGATAAAGCGAAGGGGGGAAAACGCCTTTGCGTTTTGGCTTTATTGTTGGGTTGGCTTAATGCGAGCAAAAGACTCATGACACGCTGAGTGCGGCACTTGAGCGGCCTCGTTGGTCCTCTCCTTCCGTTTCTAATAGCTTGACACGCAACATAATCAGCATATGTGTGGAGTATGTCTGCACGGAGATCAATAACTGAGTTGCCTGCAACGCAAATGTGTACATTGTAAGAGAGTATAAAGGAAGTTGAACGCTTAACTTTTACAGTCACAGCATGCTATCAAGGCATGCTAGCATACGGTAAGAGACCGAAATTGAAACTCTCTAGAAAGTCCAGTGAGAACGAACTTTTTCCTAGCAGACTTCTTCCCAGCTGCAGTTACGATTGCGATGCCACCTAATAGGCCGTATTGCTGCTTTTATTATGTGGGTAAGGAGCAAATTTCTGAAGGTCCCTTTGAAAACCATTCTGCTATAGGGGGGCGCCACTGACAACACTGAAACGCGTGGGTACACTGTAAAAAAAATTGGTAAAATTACAAAGACTTTACCATGATATTTGTGTAATACTACACAAATTTCTTTGTGGCATAGTGTTCAAACGATGTTTTTGTAAATTAACACCGATTTCGTTGTATTTATACACAAACTTTACAAGTAAAAATAAATACGATAGTGTTTTGGTAAACTCAACAGTACTTTTGGTGCATTTACCAGAAAATACTGTAAAATTTACGAAAATACTATTTGTAAAATTACAAATGTTTGTGTAGTTAACATCCATCTGACATGCTTTGTAAAGAAATATTAATTTTCGTACTTTTACACTGTTTTGTTATAATGTTAATCACAACAATTTTACGTTAAAATAGTGTATAATTGTAAATTGACAAATGTACCTGTATGATGCTACTTACAAATAAACTTTCCATGTTATTATGACATATTCATCGCTAATTTACCAAAACATTCCTTATCCCCGCTTTGTTACATAGCCTCGGGACCGATTACCAGGATGAATTTACGCAGAGCATGCAATAACACGGAGCTGTCTATTGGAATGCTCAGAAACAGAAAACGAAATAAAACATATTTACGTGTAAAATGCACTTCGAAAATAACGTCAGTAGTGATTTTTTTCCTATTTATTAGGTATATGGTCCGGTAATGGAATGCTATGTAAAGTTTTTGAGGTTTAGTTTGTACAGGCCAGCTTTCAACTCATACAAGCTTTTAAATTAAGTGCTCCCGTAGCATCTATGAATCTGCGAATTATTTCCACCGCTTCTAGTTTGGCTGCTAACGGTGGAGGAGGCATTGGCTTGGTTACGGTGAAAGGTGAAGGTCTTCGGTAAAGGATTAAGTCCGAATAGATTTTAGTCTAAGCATTTCTCGGGGTTTGGCGTAACCGGATTTCACTAACTGATGTTGGGATTGAGTAATAATTTAGCTTGACTAATTTACCATTGTAAAATACCCAGTATGCAGTTCGGTATGCAGTAAGTTCAGTATGTTCAGTAAGTTCAGTGTGCAGTAAGAGGGGTTATGAGCTTATGGGATATATTATTTATTACATTTTATTTACTTCATTTACAATTTGTTATGTCGTATGCGCTATTGCGGATGACGTCAATACTTCTCAATGCGGAAGGCAGAGCTTTCAAGGTGAAAGGTTTCAAGTTGAAAGGTCTACCAAGGTCAACCATTTTCACCTCAAAAGGCGACCTTTCACCTATAAGCGATGGGAAGACAGTTAGGCCCGTCCTAACTCCTATGTCATTGCACTCCTGTTTTCTTGCACTCCTTTACAAGTTGATGCTTGACTAAGACATCTGTTCAATACTGTTCGTGGTTTTTGCGTGCCGTGCACCTGTTTCACTACATTCCTGGAAGCAACATTTTGTTTTTGCGTGTGTTTAATTTTTCGTGTTTCCGTTTTCATGTTTTAATATAAAAAAAGATTTTGTGTGTGCTTATTTTCTCTACTTTTGCAAGATTGTGTTTTTTTCCATTTTGATAATTTCGTATTATCAAAACAAAATGCATTTTTTGTATTATGTACAGGGATATGTTGTTATTTCTTCGTTTTATAATTTTTGTAACTTTGCGGTTTTTCAGGTTTTGAGTATTTTTGTAACTTTGCGGTTTTTCAGGTTTTTAGTATTTTTGCAACTTTTCAGTGTTTAAAATTTTTGAAAAAAGTGGATTTGACGTATTTGTTCAAATTCAAAAGTTTGTAACCCTTGTTCCACGTTTTTGTTTTATGTGTTTTTCAATGTACTGTATGTTTTGCCATTTGTTGTATTTTTGAATTGCGATTTTACGAGTATGTTCGGTAATTGTATTTCTTTATTATTTTTATGTATCTGAATTTGGTGACAGTACGAAAATAGACTGATCATATAACGAGACCGTATTTAAGAAAATCTGCAAACTTTCATATAACAAATATTATTATTACCATTTGTAAATTAACAATAACATGTTATAATAAATAAAAAAGGTAAATGATTGCGAATTTATTCTGGACAGTAAATAATTTACAATGAATTTTGTTATTCAAACCTCAATTCGATTTAAAACAACCAAAAATGTTATAAATTTACAACGTCCGTTACAAATGTTTTTAATCTCTAAGTATAAATATAAACAAAAATATAGTAAATCCGTTACTGTGATGTTTTGTAATTTGATCATGTCTAACATTTTAAATAACAAACTTTCGTGGCTAATTTATAATGTTCGTAGAAAATGATTTTACAACTACAGGTGTAATGTTACTCAAAATTGTTGTATAGCAATGACTGAGTTTTGGTAATTTTATAAAAACTTAGCGTTCCAATTACACAGCTTTAGTAGTAAATTTAGAAAACACATAGTACATACCATTACAATTACATGTGTAAGTTTACCAATAGTTTGCACAAAAACAAATACTCGATGTTTGTGTAATATTAATAAAAGTTTTACCTACGAGCTATACAATGTCTTCTGGTAAATTTACAAGTAGCGTTGTAAGTGAAATACTAAGAGTTTTGGTCAGACGCGTTACGACAACATATTTGTAATTCCTTTACA